>JAFVLL020030557.1:72177-135883 GCA_021397915.2 Tor tambroides | reverse complement strand
TATTTGTTTATGAAATAAAAAAAACATTCAGTGTCGTAAAACATTTTCAAGGCACTTCAGTGTCTATAACTTTTAATTTTTTTGAGCATTATCAAGTCTGGATGATGGATAGTAAAGCCTAGAGTGTTTTCTTTCCAAAGATACCTAAATTGTGTGTGTAGCACATTATTGTCAGGAAATGTTACCATTTTAATTTAGGTAGGTCATTTTCAGCTGTGAGGCCCAAAATGGGGGGGTGCAGGTTAACAGGTTAATATTTTCCACATTTGATATCAAGGATCAGCATAAATAATGATGACCTAATCCTGTATATATAAATTCAGTTAAAATATTTAAACGTAATTCAAAGTCAAAATTCGCATTCTTTCTTGTAGAATGTGATTGATTTTGTTTACCTCAAATGTTAATTAATGATCACACTAAAATGTATTTAAGGCTGCCGTTATTCATGCATAAATCTCCAGGCGACTCCAGAAGAATAGCTTTTAACATTGATTCATGATTAGTTCCTGCCTTCACTAATCATTAGTTCTTGTTAGAGTATGTTAATTCAGGTATAAGTGTGTGATTATTTTTGTACAGTCATCAGTTGTTTTTACTGGAAAACAAGAATGAAATAAAGATTAAAAGAAAATTACTATCTAGTAGTAAATAGAGTTGACTGTCTGAAGGTCCTTTATTCTCAGTACTTACAGTTCTTTCTCTGTCATCTTCAGGGCACAGGCAATTGTAATGCACTCTGTGAAAAAGTTCATTTTACGGTGATGAAGTGTTAATTGGTTGAGGCCTGTGAATGTGCTGCGCTCTCTCTACAAACCCCCACCTCAGGTGAAGCACAGCTTGTCCTTCCTCCAGAGCAGCTGAGGCATGCTTGAAGATGCTTACATAACCATAGTGCTCCTTTAGTCAAGCATTCCTGTGCTCACCTCATCTTCTCAAACCCTCACAGACTTTCCTTCTCATGATGCAAGAGGAATCAGAGAAGAGCTGGGAGTCTGAGGGACTGTTATTACACACTATTGCATGAATTACAAACAGTGTAATAATTTGCGTGTGCTAGTTAGTTAACGATGAGAACCTAATAAGAAGAAAACGGTGTTATTTCGGGTGCTGATCAGAGGAGGTAATGTTCTCTTTAAATGCTGATCTGAGGTCAGATTTGTGGTTTCTCACAAAATGATTGCAGCTTAATGGTGTTATACATTTTTTAATCATTTTAATTTTTCTCTGAGGTCTGCTTAATGTTATTTTTTTCTGCACTACAAGCAGCAATCATTTTATTTTTCAAGAACATGTTTTAGAGCAGACCTGTTCCTGAATTAAACGGGACAGTTTAAGAAATGTCCCTTTCACATGAAATCAGCGCACTTTGTAGCACTTAAGCATGGGATCGTTTGCAGATATGTAAAATATAGTCGAATATGTTAGATTCAGTAAGGACTTTGTTAAAAATTAACTTTAGTCACTTTTTTTGGAATATGGAAAGGACACTCAGCCAAGAACAGCAGAGACCTTGACCTTAACCCACACTTTACTCTTATTAGTTTTTCTAGTGTTTCCAGATAATAGTATTTATACGGCTCAAATTACAGGGTTTTTAAAATCAAAGTTTTCCAGTAATGTTAATAGAATGTTTATTTAAAGTTATCTGTTCTCTAAAGTTATCTGCACTCAATGGCCACTTTTAAGGCAAATATATAATCATCCAATCACACTGCAGCAACTCAATGAATTTATGATAGAAATGTTACAATTTTATAAGAAAGAAGGAAATGATAATGCTCTGAATTGCAGAGAGAAGAGAGGAGTGGTGGTGTCAAGGATTGGTTTAAGATGTGACAATATCACTCTTGATATAGAGCAATATGTCATATATCACATTTTCATATTACATCTTGACCGAAGATGATTCAAAGCAAATCCATGGCCTGTATACCCTTCATAACAGGAATAACATATTTGTCATAACTTAAGGCTGCAATTGGTTATTTGAAATTTCTTTAATGCAATGCTTTAGCTTTTGCTGTTGAATCTATCTCAGAATATATGCTAGTGATTTTTATGTTGGGTTTTTTTTTCGGTTACTGCAAAGGTAAACAAGCTTTCCTTCACGGCAGGAGCTGTTGTCGCATGCGTCTCCCCTCGGGACGATATGACAGCAGAAACAATCTCACCATCCTTGTGTCTGTTTTCTTTCCCCCTCTCGATGTGTCATCCCTTTATTAACACTACCCAATATCATTTCCTCATTTTAGTTTGTGAATACCTATGTTTGTGAGGCAGGCTTACATAACCCAACTTATGTAATGCAATTAAAAACAGCACTCTGTTTTTATTCACACTGTTGTTTGCAAGCTCTTTTTCCCAAAGGAAGTGCCAAAAAATTCAAGGTAGGATACTGATTCTGCTGGTTTGCCCAGCAACTGCATTCTTGTTACAGAATTTCAGTGTATAAATAGCCATACAGTCCTGACACTTGTTCTTTATTATGAGCTTTGTGGTATGATATATATATATATATACACACTGAACAAAATTATAAACGCGACACTTTTGTTTTTGCCCCCATTTTTCATGAGCTGAACTCAAAGATCTAAGACTTCTTCTATGTACACAAAAGGCCTATTTCTCTCAAATATTGTTCACAAATCTGTCTAAATCTGTGTTAGTGAGCACTTCTCCTTTGCCGAGATAATCCATCCACCTCACAGATGCTGATTAGACAGCATGATTATTGCACAGGTGTGCCTTAGGCTCATGAAAAATGGGGGCAAAAACAAAAGTGTTCTGCTTTTATAATTTTGTTCAGTGTATATATCATGTGGCAGTAGAAATGTGTCAACCAAAATCCTGCTTTGCCATTTATAAAATGGTATACTTGGCCATCGAATCCCCACAAACATGAGAGAAATATTTAACATCAGTTCCATTCAAGTAACTAGATTACTGAAACTAGATTATGTTTTGTTTTGAGTTTTGCCTGTTCTTTGTTGGTAAAGTGGACTATTGTAGTTTTGTTCCTGTTTTCTATTGTTAGTGCATGATTGTTTGCAGGTGTGTCTTGTTATTCAATTAGCTTTTAGGGCTTCCTGTGTTCACTTCCATTTGTGTTTTGTATTCCGGTTTCTGGAATAATTGTATTTTTGATATTACTTTAATAAAACTCTGCCTTGCCTTTCCGCTGTCTCTGAGTTCACCAAATGTTACAGTGGAGATGTGCTCAGACTCTAATGACATATTTCTCTTCGCACCAGACTTTACAATAATAATTCACAACAGGGGTTGTTGGACTGAGGCATAGTTGGAGGTCAAACAACATTCAAAAAACAAAGAGAGTCATAAGAGCTGCCATCCCGCATAAATATCTGCCTCGTGCTGGAGATGATGTGTGAGGAGAGCCAAAGCAAACAAGCCATTTAAAGAGAAGCAAACACGATGCATTTCTCTCGTCATTATTTAAAAAAAATAAATAAATAAAGGTACATACTGTTCAATGTCTTACACTATTTTAATTAACAAAATCCATTTACACTGCAATTATGATTGCATGAATAATATTAAGAGATTAATGTTTTTATATGGCATCGGCTATTTGCACTAAGTGTAAATAGCCCGCCTTTTTGGCAAAAACTATTTACACTGACGCCGCCCACCAACGTATGAGTTAGTCAACACTAAAAAAAGACGCCACCTTAGCGGTAGTCTCTGTGGTGTAGATGGTAAGACGCGTGCTTTCTGACGCTATCGACCCGAGTTCGAGTCCGCCTTTTGCGAACAGATTTTTCAAATTTCATATCGCATCAGAAAGGCTTTATTTTCAATAAAAATGAAGGAAATAATCGAAAAGTTAAAAATAAAAGTATCGGGTAGGGTAGGGTAGGTGTAGGGAGGGCTTTATTTTCCCAATAAGGTGGCATAGCATCCATTTAATAATTTGAATAAATAACTATAATTTACACTCAATACTTTATTATTGTGTACTGTTTTATAGTGTACTACAATACTGAGGTGCAGATAATTGCCACTATTTGCAATAAGTAGTATAAATAGCAGAAAATCTTGCTATTTTAACAGTGTAAATAGAATCTATAGCTAACTGCACTTAGTGTAAATAGACACTCCCTTTAAGGCATAACTGAAACTGAAACTAAAACTGCTAGTAAGTGGTGGCAAGTGCAATTGTGCTGATATCTGGGAAAAACAGCCCCCTTATTTGTGTGCTTTTGCTGAACTGTATTACGTTTTAAACACAAAAACTCATACAGGGGAAATTCATATCTTGAATTTTAGGGTGCATTTATAGCCGTGCACAATGCTTTTTAACACTTGCTTGCTTGTTGTTAAGCTTAATGGAGGGCTTTTGCCTACATTATTGGGATGTTTTATTAATAGTAGTTTAATTTTACAGCAGTGGCATCAGAATTAGAACTGAAATGCAAAAAATGTCTTACACAAAGATGAAAGAAAAAAAATAGCAGGTGCTTCATTGCGCAAACACTTTAACTAGGATAAAACAACACTTTTAATTAATCATGATTATTTTTTACAACCCTTGTTTTATCTAAAAAGGTATTTGAAGGCGTAAGTGTAACATGTGGTGACATTGTTAATGGAGTAAACTGATACGTGAAAATATGTGCAAAAGAATATTAAAAGAGACCAATTTTGTGACTCACAGGACATTCTGTATGTGTGCATGTTTTTGAAGTCATATATAGGTTACCTGTGTATAGGTAGTTCATTTAATGTTACACATCAAGGCATGAAATATGAATATTTTTGGGAAATAAAAGATTTATTGATGGGATGCATAGTTACATAATGGGTTTGTGTAAAGTCGTACCTTGTTTTATGTTGTTGTTGTTTTTTTTATAGTTTTGCAATTTATTTTTATTTTTTTACTTTCATGATATTTACATATTTTTATATGTACAATACATAATTGGTAGGAGAACAGAACAATGTGTATATGTAAGTTCCATGAGCCAGAGACAAATTTCCCTTTGTGGATGAACAGCATGGCTGCTCTGATCCAACAACTCAAAATTTATGCTGGTTTCCATGATGGTCTAAGCAGGTCTTATTAATACTGCTCTCCCCTTTCCTAACCTTAAGATCAAACCCGTAGTGAGTCAGTGTGTCTCTTCACAGCTTTTAAATTCAGTCACTTCACATCTTCTGCAACTAGACACTCAAACAACAGTGAAGGAGTTCAGGCAGCAAATGAGAGGCAACCGATTGGAATCTTTATCACGTTAGCAAAATTGAATTTCATTCCATTTGTACCTTTGACTTTGCTTTGAAAGTGCATGCTACATTCGTCAGGTTTGCAGGAAGAATGCTGATGACTGATTGAGAGGAGCAGTGAGACAAACAGAGAAAAGCAGGGGGAACAGATTTTGGGTTTCCTCACACATTTTTGAAGTGGCCTGTAATCATAAATATGTAAATTCTGCATTTACCCACCCTTTCTGAGTGCCCTTTGTAAAAGAAAAAAAAAAAAAAGAGCAATGGGATATGCGCAATGCGCAGTGCTGACAAACAACAGCCCAGCATTCTGATTGCATTAGATGCTGTGCTGTCCAAAAAGCAATATCTCTGTTTGCACATGGAGAGCATATCAAACTGGTGTGTGAGAACAACCTGTATGAGAATTCAGAGAGAGAGAGAGAGAGACTTGGTTGGCTCCTTTTATTCGTCAGTGCAGAGCCTCCAGCAGGGGGAGGTGTTGCAACGGCTGATCGCTGTCCAGAAAAACCACAGAGACTGCCAGTCAAGAGACAAAGACACAGAGCGAGAAGGACAATCCTCTCAATCAGCCCTGCTCATCTGTCCATGTTCTCCTGGGACAGACCATTTTAACCAAGTCCTTAATGCCAGCACTCTGAAAAAAAAAATGGAACACAGCCATCGCGAGAATGAAACACTGAGAAGAGTGTAGGCTGAGCCTGAATATCAGCATTTCTCATATTGTGTCATTTAACTGGAATGTCACAAGTAACTGAACAAACCTGCTCAAAAAAGGAACAGTGTTCTGAATTTAGACAATTATTCCTGAATTGTGCTTTAGCTCTTAGCAGTTGAGTTCCTGTCAGCAGTCCTTTGAAAAGCACTGGTGTACACTGCAGTGTATTCTGCGAGAACTTAGGCTGCATCCACACTGTCAGTGTTTGGAACTGGCAATCGCATTTATTTACAGGTGTGAGTCTTGACAATAGCTGCTCAAGTGCTGTCTGTATAAACATGCAATGAAAGTGATTATAACCTCTAACCAGAGCAACAGTGACTATCAAACACAATGCCATACAGTGTCATATCTAAGATAGCAACATCCATACACCGTCAAGTCTTATTGGAAATGACAAAAGTTCAGTCAAAGTGGGAGTTCATCTGTCAGACCTAAATGGTTACATTTTATTTTGATGATCCTCTTTAGAAATTATGCTGACTATAAGGAACTTTGCGACTGCATGTGAATTAACTCTCATTAGAGTAGTAGACTGTTAGGTTAAGGTTAGAGTTAGTAGAATAATGTACAGAAGTTGCAGAGTTACTTACAGTCAGTAGAATGTTATTAAAATAAAGTGTTAGCAGGTTTTAAGCAGACAGTGTATTATTGACTGCTGTAGTTGCAAAGCAGGACTATGCTGCAAATTGAAAATTACAGGTGTGAGTTTTATTTCAGGATGCAGTTATGGCTCTATAAATAATTGAACTGTGTGTAAACATAACTGCTACTTTCTCATTCATGCACATTTCTTTTTTTGCTTTAATGTGTTGTAAATTTTAAGCATTCCTGCGCTGTGCAGATATATTTACATATATGAACTATACACGATATTGCAAAATCTCTATTCAATACATTATTGGTCACCCCAATATACATAGTCGGTCACACTTTATTTTAAGGTTCAATTCTCACTATTAACTAACCATTAACTAGGACTTTTGCCTCAGTAAACTCCTAATTTGCTGTTTAAGGTAGTTGTTAAATTTAGGTATTGGATAG
The DNA here is from genome assembly GCA_021397915.2 of Tor tambroides. Classification (NCBI taxonomy): domain Eukaryota; kingdom Metazoa; phylum Chordata; class Actinopteri; order Cypriniformes; family Cyprinidae; genus Tor; species Tor tambroides. The sequence goes on along the minus strand of JAFVLL020030557.1, from coordinate 128,874 downwards.
GATTAGGGATGTAGAATATGGTCATGTAGAATATGCAGAACAGACTTCTTTCAGCCCAGAAACACTGCTATGAAAATAAACTATGACACTTGCTTTCATGCATTCACGACCTCCAGACTACATTACTGTCAGCAAGTGCACAGATAGACCCCAAGTGGAGTCTGACTAAATAAATGCCCTTTTTGTAAGACATGTTTTTTCATTTTAGTTTTTATTTATTTTTATTTATTTTATTTATTTATTTTATTTATATTTTATTTATTTGATGCATATGGCCATTGCAATTTTATTTAATTTTGGTCCACACGTCTTAATTAAGCACCTCCCCGATAACTGCATTTAAGTTGTAATTATTTAGGACTGCATCTAAATTCTGATTGTTCTGCTTGCGTTTGATCTGAGCAAAGACATTAATTTATACTCACTGTATAATGTCTCTTTTTTATACAGTGTAACTATTCTTTCTCTCGGTTTTCAAACTATGGAAGTCCTTTCCCATCAAGACTTTTCAGAAAGCACTGGGGCTTATGGCTGTAATCCCATTTCCATTATCATGGAAAGGTCAGGTCACATACTGTATAGATTATCTTGTCTCTTTGAATTTTAAATGTAGACTCATATATACGCATTGCCCCATGAAAACTGTGGGAGGGTAGTGGGAGGCAATTTATGTTTTATTAAAAGTGGTTTCTGCTACAGGTAGTCCAAAATGCAGCGGCTAGAGTCCTTGCCAGGTCAAGAAAATATGATCATATTACCCCAATTTTACAATCTGTACACTGGCTACCTGTTAAGTTCCGTATCAGTTACAAAATATTATTACTTACCTATAAAGCCCTTAATGGTTTAGCTCCTGTGTAGCTAACTAGTCTTCTACCACGCTACAATCCATCCCGCTCCCTAAGGTCGCAAAACTCTGGACTTTTGGTAGTACATAGGATAACAAAGTCCACTAAAGGAGGTAGAGCTTTTTCACATTTGGCTCCCAAACTCTGGAATAGCCTTCCTGATAACGCTCAGGGTTCAGACACACTCTCTCGGTTTAAATCTTGATTAAAGACACATCTCTTTAGCCAAGCATTTTTCTAATGCATCTCATAATCTTGTACTGCAGTTATATCTGATAAAACGCACATTATTCTTTAGCTTAGGTTGAACAAATTTTTGCTTGGATGGAACAGCAGTTACGCTAATAATGTCTCTATTTGTTTCTCTGTTTCTGTCACGGGATGTTAATCTAGGAATTGCACAAGCTTCAGTTTGGATCTAACCCTTAAATGATCTGAGATGACCAAACACCTGAGAAGAGATGATGCCAACCCTCAAACAACATACAGAATTATCAAATTTTGCCATATGTTAAATACATTAAGTTTCTACAATATATAAATATTGTAACCAATGCTCTACAATCTGGCTGCTATATGTTACAAACATTTTAACAAATGACTTCAGTACAAATATGTGTGCATGTTTTAAAAAAAGAAGAAACAGATTGATTGTTACTGATGTTAAAATAGTGCTGCTGGTACACTTAAACATGCACATGTGCCAACTTCTGAATTGTAATAATGTGCATGCTCCAAGCTGCAAACTGTCCATTTGCTTTCACAAATGTAGTCAACTATTAAAGCCAAGTTGGTCCAACCATCTTTGAACCAAAGAATTTTCAATAGTTAAGTTAGTTTTTTGACTAGACTCATGTTTTTAGCAAAGCAGTCTGCATCAGTGTGGACTCTGCAAAAACCAACATCAAGGGTGGATTGTGAAATTGAAAGTGCACATCAAAACTACCTTTTGGGAGAAGGCCCTCATTTGATCTAACAGCAATGATTCTGCAGAAACTGACTGGAATTAATTTACGTTACATAAATATCCCTCCAGAATTTGTTAAATGGAAAAATTAGAAAAAATATGCTTCCAAACTGGGAGGAAAAATTGATTGTTCCAAATGGAAATATTAATTTTGATTTGTATCTTGGTTAATATATTTATGGAAACATATTCATTTTAAATTTATTACACAGATTACTCATTTAGTAGATGTGTTTATCGAAACTGAGGTACATCAAGTGATTTTTAAATTTGTTTTTTTCTAAATAGGGAAAAACATGAGAAGCAAAGTTTCAAAACAATACAAAGTTTCAAACATCCTCTAACATTGTACAGACTAAAACAGGAAAGGATTTAAAGAGTAGAAATATAAATAAATATATAAATAAGATAATATAACACTATGTGACCCTGGACCACAAAACCAGACATAAGGGTCAATTTTTTAAAAAAATTGAGATTTATGCATCATCTGAAAGTTGAATAAATAACTTTCCATTGATGTATGGTTTGTTAGGATAGGACAATATTTGGCTTCAGGACAAAATCTGGAATCTGAGGGTGCAAAAAAACTAAATATTGAGAAAATCTCCTTTAAAGTTGTCTAAATGAAGTTCTTAGCAATGCATGTTACTAATCAAAAATTAAGTTTTGATATAGTTATGGTAGGAAATTTACAAAATATCTTTATGGAACATAATCTTAATAACTTAATATCCTAATAATTTTTGGCATAAAAGAAAAATCAAGAATTTGGACCCATACAATATATTTTTGGCTTTTGCTACAAATATACCTGTGCTACTTAAGACTGCTTTTGTGGTCCAGGCTCACATTTAAATAATATAAATATATATATATTTTTTTTAAAGAGTCGTGATATTTATTATAGTCAAGCTGAAAGGCTGGAGCTGCAAGAACTCTCAGGCGCTGTTCTGGTGGTTTGAGCATCAGTGCTAAAGTTTCATAAACTGAGTTGTTGTTTACCATACTAAAAAAGATGGGAAAACATGTTGATGTGTGCATGCTGGCCTCAATAACACTAGACAAGCCTCTGTCTTTCCGCATTAAATGCTTTCAGTCTAATTGATCCAGAACTCAAATAGCTGGAGCACTCTCTACAACATCCAGGAAAGAGAAGGGTCCGTTTTCTTAAAGCCAGAGGGCAATTACTCGGTCCTGTGATCCAATTTAGACAGAGGTAACTGCCTCACTGAAGCATAATGGATTTAGTTAAGAACTTTTTAATGTTTTCTCTGGAACATGTTCAAACCTTAGATGGATTATTTAACTATGCAGGTTCGCGGATCCTCTCACCTCTTGTTCAGCTTTTTCTCAGGAGCTGGAAAGCTGAGCTTCCCCACAGCACTTTACAGCGGAAGCTCTCTGGGCTTTGCAGAGATATTGATGCTCTTGGCTTCCCTGTTAGTGGGATATCTGATTCTCTGTCGAGTAAAACAAGGCCTTGAGGTGCTGTTTGGGCTGGTGCCCACAAATCAGGAATGATGCTCTGGATTCTGTCATAGGAGTCAGACTGTCATTTCAACTGGCTTCTTACATTCACAACAAAACACCAGCTGGTAATTCAATAAATCGCTCTATGAAGTGGCTCTATTAAAGTGCACAAATTCACATCACTTCGGATTTACAATGTAATCCACACACACATGCCAAAACAACTAGACTGCAGTGTTGTGTACTCTGCTTCAAAAATGTACAGGAATCTGCTTTTGCAATAACTTTTGCTACTGATGTTTATTTAGAAATATAACTGGTCTGATCTGTTTTCACACATGAATGCTGTTTGTAATTCTGAATTTGCCTGTTTACAATTGTTTAAATTCTCACATAATGCAAACATATTCTGTGAGTGTTAGAGGGCTTAGACCTTTATCAGCATCACTGGAGAAAATCCTCTTCATATTTTTACACCATGTATATAAATTTGTAATCTAACAAGTAAATTAGACCAGTGGTTCTGAGCTCCAGTCCTGGGGATCCACTGCTCTGCACATTTTGTATGTCTGTCTTAAGCCCGATTCGGACGGTAATTGTTTCTCATGGGGACGTAAGCGATTTTCAACATTTACAGGGGTTAGTCTGTGAATGTATTTATTTTCTCCCTCCATCTGCGTAAAAATCCCCAGCCAAATTACCTAATGTTTTTTTGGCAAACACCAAGGTCTTGTGGTAATTTAATTGCTGTGTGAATCCACATCTCTGAGTTTACAAGAGAGGATCAATTCAAAATTCACTGTTTAAATCCTTTTTGACCAGTGCTGAACACTATTGCACTTCGCTGTAATTTGTATGCATATTTTACATTACTTTTTCCTCTGGCAATGTAATGTTTTTACTTTTCCTTCTTTTGTCATGTTAATGAATGTTTGTTCATGTGGCATTTAAAGTATCAACGGTTGCTCCTTATTGGCATGTACATCTGAGTGAAATGTAAAAATGTAGGGAGAGACCTCAATTCATCGGTTGCTGATTGATTTGAGGTTGATCTGAAAGTTGTTTAGGTTATCTGTTAATTGTGCTTCCTTTCTTCTTGTTTTTGCCGGATTGTTTAGTGCTGTGTGCTGCTAACTTTTCACTTCTGTTCTTCAGCCATGTCTGGTCTTGCCTTGTTTTGGTCTGTTTCTCTGGTTTTGGTTCAGTTTGCCCAGCTTGAGATTCTTCCTTTAGGTGTCTCTTCCATTGCACACTGCCCAACATGATGCTAAATAAGGCCTCTCCTGGAATCTCAGTGCCTTTCAGACAACTCTCGGTGACAGTCTGCATGAGTTTGCACATCTTTAATACGTCAAGAATGTCGAGGACATGAGAAAGCACTCATCTTTAGAGACATCCATTCAGAGTGAGAGAAGCACCACTCTCCCAAAAGGCTTCTGAAAAAAATCATGCATATGTGTGTTACGCTTATTTAAATTTTTAATTTGTTGCTTAGATTTTGCCATGGCTGAAACTTTTCAGTCAAGCTCTGGACTGACAGCAGGGTTTGTAGGTGTGTTAATGTTATTTCTATTATATTATGATTATATATTTGTTTACTTAATATATCTCTAATGAAGAATTATCGAGTAGAAAATAGAAAATTATTTAAACATTGATTTATTGCACAATCACAAAATAAATTACCTGATATTTTATTTTGTTTCATGTTCATTATTTGAATAAAGATGACACTAATTAAAACACACACAGCACCTTTTTTTCTCACAGTCTGTCACCTTTGGCTGCAATATGCTCAAGACTTTTAAGTTTAGGTTAAAGTGACAAGCTTTGCACTTCAGTTTTCTGGGATTTTCTGCTATTCTTCTGTGTAGATCCAGACATCTGGGATGAGGAGCTAGTGGACATTTTTCTGTCTTTCCAGAGAGGTCCAGTTGAGTTAAAGTTTGGCTGTGGCCTCAGCACTTTGGACCATGTTTTAGTCTAGGATATCTCTGTATTTTGCTGCATTCAGCTTTCATTCTACCCTGTCTCTAATGCTGAAATTAATAACGTGATGTTACCACCATTGGGGAAATTCCAAGCAGGCTTTCATGTGTCATCTTCTGTGATGAAGAAGACACCAAAGGCTCACAAGGCTCCAAAAAACCAGAAACTGAGTTGGAGAACAGACAGGGGATCAAAAACCAGAAGGAACAATCCAATCAAGCAACCAAGCCCAAATCACAACGCAAGGGGTAAACAGAAGAGACAGCAGGGTCATACATGGGATAATATAGAAGTAAATAAACTCTCAGAATTGCACAATGAGAACAAGACTTTGCAGATATAGTGAGGAAGTCCGGGTCTCTTTTCCCCAAATGCTCAGCTTGGCCAAATTATGGAGGCCCCTGTGCTCTTCAGAACCTTCAGTGCAGAAGTTATATAGAGGTGTGTGCATTTTCAAATCATGTGCAAGAAATTGAAATCAAAGCGTAGAAACATCTCAAAAATGGGTAACACTTCAAACAATCTGCTAACTTTAAGTAACTTTGCAACTACATGTCAACTTATTCTACTAAACTTAACCCTAACATAAAAGTCTACTAATACTGTAATGAGGTTTAGTTGACATGTAGCTGCAAAGTTAGTATAATGTCTAAAGTGGACTATAGAGAGTGAAAATCAAAAATGACCCATAGAAATATACCTGAGCTTAATTTCAAGCATCATAGCAAAGGAAATGCACCTCAAGTGTCACAGCAAAGAATACCTATGTCAGTGAGATATTTCAGGTTTTTTTTCTTTCTTTTTTTTTTCTGGTTCAAAAATCTGTTTGCTATTTTGTTATTATAGAATATGTATTGTTTGATGTGAAAAAAATAATTTAAGGCATTTTAAATAAGGCTGCAATATAGTAAAATGGAAAAAAATGAAGGGATCTGAATACTTCCATATTTCATTTACATTAGTCTCAAATAATCAGTGCCTGATTCTTTAACATGGTCTTACATTGGATTTTACCAAAGTTCATAGAAACTGGTTCCCAAACGTTCGAGTATGAATCATCCCATCCCCATGATATTAAAGCTTTATAATTTCTTTCTTTCTCTCTCTCTCTTTCAGATAATCTTTCATAAATATTTAACATGTTTCCCTGCAGAGATGATGATATGAATGATTTACGAGCTGAGTTTTAGAGGTACTCTACTCTTCACAAGTTTGGAGCAAAGCACAAGTACAAACTCTAATGTTCAGCTACAACAATTTATTTGTTTCTATATCATTTCCCTTAGTTAGCATCCCCAATTCCTGTGGCCAGTTGCAAAAAAAACTTAATTTAAAAAAAAAAGTGATACTGACCTTGCGATAGTACCTTTTTTATAATTAGGTGCAACAGATCACACATCACACAAGCACATCGTTTCATTGTTCATCAGTAGTTAATCCAAATATCACAATTTAGATTTTTTTATAATCATAATCAAATAATCTTGAGCAAATATCATAAACATGATTTTTTTCAAGATGCAGAATATATATATATAACCTAAAATACAATTAAAACTTGTTTTTTTTTATCATTGTAATGTATCGGAAGCATTATCAGTCACACAGTCAAGGGGGATACTTGTTTATGGATTATGCTTATTTCAAATGACTTGCCCTTTCTCGTTCCTTTATTGGCATGACCAATATTTTTACATTCGTATTGCCAGCATTGCAAAAGTCGATCAGCAGCATAACCTTGCAAACAAGATGACTGATTCGCTGAAGCATGGTCTATTCATTCAGTGAGATTCTCCCTCACAGAACACACTTCAGTACTCTTGGTTTGTGCTATAGATGGTCTTTACAGGCAGAAGAAGACAACCAAGAAGTCACACACTTCAAAAATGCACCCTCAATGCACACTTCTGCTGAGCCTGACTTCTACCCAATAGTCAAAGTCAAGTTTTTACATCACAAAAAGTGTGGAGTCAGATGAAGATAGTAAGAGATTAGGGTGCTATTTGGGCCCTAATTGTAAAAACCTATGCATGTGACAATATAGGAATTATTGCAACATTTCCTAAAGAGTTTCCTTGAGGAGTGACTTTGTCAGTTGTCCATGTAGAACTTTACTCCAAAGTAATCTCCAAATCTATCTGGTGGATCACCGTGAAATTAGCGAGCAGCTTCATGCTCCTCAGTAGATGAACCGTCTCACTTCTTTGAAGACTTATGACTTTTCTTCAAGCACCACCCTCTGGCCAAAATGTACAATCCTCACTGTCTGACTAATTGCAGAAAAACAACAATATATTCTGTTAAACTGTTGGCCACTTTCAGATTTTAACAGGTTTAAGACATTTTATCTTTAAACAGTTTACAATGAACAAACTTCACCTAATGCTAAAGAGGTCAAGTATCACTTGAATGAAGATAAACTGGCTATACTAGTAAGCATTGCTATACTCTCTAAATTGTTGAGTGTTTTACTCCTTTCCAGCAAGCATATTTAAAAGACTGGGAGGTGTAGATGATGTGGACATGGCTATAAAAATCTATGACTGCGTAAGTATCTCTTTTACCACACATTGTTGTATTATTCATTAGAAATATATTCAGCTACATGACAGCATATCCATCCATCTCATTGATCTGTCTCTCAGTGTGTCTCCTTTAGGGCAACATGCAACAAATAATTGCATTGTCATTTATTTTTTGATTAATCATTTTCCTCATAAAATCATGTGTGAAATCACACTTTTTTCCCTCATAAAAGTGTGTTTTTTTATCTTGAAAACAATAGCGGTTGGGGCTACAGGACTGTGCAAACTCTGTGGCTTTTTCCAGCATGAGAGTTTGCATATGAATTAAGTGTTACCGGTATATATTGTTGCATCAAATGTTAATGCAACCATCGTTTAAGCCGAAACTGATGCAAAATACACAATGTTAAAAAATGTCGTTGAATCATTTTTAGTTACTGTACAATTAAAGCAACTGACTGTACATTCAAAGGGAACAAATATATGTAGGCCAGCAATAACTAGAGCCAGGCTGAGGAGGATTTGCATCTTTGTTGAGGAAAGGCCTTATTGTCCTGATAACATTGAGAATTACAGAAAAATAGAATTTGCATTGCATTAAATCAGAATTATAGAACTTAGAAATTAATTCTGAAAAAAAAGGTATCATTCCAACAGTTAATTGTTACAAATGCATGACATATACGTTATTTTATTCTGCAAGTCTTTGTTTGACATCTGGTAAAGAGCTGATGGAAACACACAGCCATGCATGTTAATTTAACAAGCTGAGGGGATGAAGGTGTTATCATTATTTTATTTTTTTTTATTTTTTTTTATTATTTATCAGCAGAATTCTTTCCGGAAGAGATGCTCATTTCTTTCTTTAACTGGGATGTGTATGTCATAGTTCAGCATGTTTTTGTAAGCTTCTCTTTTATATTGCATGCCATTTCTATATAATATCTGTTTTTATTTGTCACGTCCTGCTGGTGTGCCCTGAATGGCCACCAGATGTCTTTGTTTGTTGAGCACATGGCTTGTTGTTGTGGTTGGTGCCATGTGCTCTTCTGTCTATTGTCTGACCCCGCCCTCTTGTTATCTAATCATTGTTTCAGTTAAATCACCTGTGTCTGTCTCATACCTCAGCACTGTCTTAGTCCCCAGCTGTTTGCAGCCCTGCTAAGTGTTTCCGTCATGTTGTTAGATGTGTCTCACGTGTCTGTGTTTCCTGTCACTTTGCCTGGTTTTTCCCTGAGGCTTATGTTCTGTTTTTGTTCTCTTGTTAATAAACCATCATTATTCTCCAGCACTTGAGTCCTCACCATCTCTTCTTCGTCAGACACCGTGACAGAACGTCAGCCACTTGAGGACTCAGCGGAGATGGGGAGCCTCTTTCCATCTCCACCACACCGGACGGTCCACCCGCTGAAAGAGACCCATGCCACCCCTTATTTCCGCCAGGGTACCGGACGTGAGGAGCTGGCATGCCTTTTCTTATTGAGGACCACCTGATTATACGAGGCTGATACAAAGGAGGCCAACACCTGCCTCGATCAGCCTCTCAGCCTGTGTGGAGATGGAGAAGCTGGGGAATCTGGGCTTCTGGGACTTCGCACCGTGTTGCTCATCGTGGGGTTTCCGAACTCCCCCCCAGCGGTGCCTCATTCCACTGACGGCCCCCTATTCCATCTGTGTGCCAGTGGAAACCCCCAGCCCTCCTATGACCCGGAACGGAGGAGGAGGAGGAATCTTCCCTCAGCATCCTCAGAGGCGGCCAGAGTCAAGCAGAAACAGCTTCCCAGAAGCGGCGGTGTCCGGCCACAGGGCTCGAGGCGGCGGTGTCCGGCCACAGGGCTTCCAGGCGGCAAAGTCCGCCACCAGGCTCCACCAGGCGGCGGTGTCCGTTTCACGTCTTCCGAGGCGGCGGTGTCCAGCCACAGGGTCGAGGCGGCGGTGTCCGTCACCAGGCTTCCGAGGCGCGGTGTCCGCTCACAAGGCCCCGAGGCGGCGGGTAACCGCCACGCTCTTCCTGAGGGCGGGGCGGTGTCCGGCCACGCTCTTCCCGAGGGCGGGGCGGGAACCGGGCCACGCTCTTCCCGGGAGGCGGCGTGTCCGGCCACGCCTCTCCCGGGTAAGGGCGTGTCCGCCACGCCTCGAGGCGTGTCCGGCCACGCCCTGGAGGCGCAACCGCTCACGCTCTTCCCGGCGCGTCCGGCCACGTCTTCCGAAGGGCAAATCCGGGCCACGCTCTTTCCCAGGCGGTGTCCGCTGCAGCTCCCAGAGGGTGTCAAGTCGCGTGCAGCTCCCAGAGGCGGCCGAAGTCGCGGCAGCTCCCCCAGAGGCGGCCAAGTCGCTGCAGCTGTGCCCTCTGGTGGAGGCTGATGATGCTATTGCATTCTGTTCTCGGAGACGGAGGAGGAAGGCTTCCTCTCTCCCAAAGGCCAGGAGGCCAGGGCTCCTGGCTTCCCCAAGTGCCTGCCCTGACGGCGCCCAAGCGCCCTTGCCCTGACGGCGCCCCAAGCGCCTTGCCCTGGACGGCGCTTCCAATCTCTGTGTCCTGCAGGCCTGGCCTAAGCTCAAGTTCCTGCCCTGCCGCACCACCCTGCGGCCTGTCATGCGGCCGGCCCCGCTTTGGCTTTCTTGAAGCACTTGAGCTTCCGCGCCTGGTCTGTCCCTCCGGCCCCGCCTTGGTTTCCTGAAGCACTAGAGCCTGCCTGGTCTGTCCCTCCGGCCCTGCCTTTGGCTTCCTGAAGCACGCAGAGCCTGCCTGGTCTGTCCCTCCGGCTCCAAGCCCTGGCTTCCGGCTCGGCTCCTGTCTCCGGGTCCCTGCCACTACATGGTCCTGGCCCACCAGCCCTGATCCACCTTGGCCCACCTCCCTACTGACTTTTTGAGTTTGTTTTTTTTTGTGGAGCATCTGGAAGCTGCCCTTAGGGAGAGGGGGTAGTAAACACGTCTCCTGCTGGTGTGCCCTGACACAGCCTACAGATGTCTTTGTTTGTTGAGCACATGGCTTGTTGTTGTGGTTGGTGCCATGTGCTCTTCTGCCCATTGTCTGACCCTGCCCTTGTTATCTAATCATTGTTTCAGTTAAATCACCTGTGTCTGTCTCTGTTACCCTGTTAATTTGCTCCTTTATAATGTCCTTGTGTTTGTGCCTCGTTGCTGCCTGGCCGTGCTGTTAGAGGTGTCTCGTCGTGTCTGTGTTTCCCTGCCTGCCTGCCTGGTTTTTCCCCTCGAGGAAGTTTATGTTCTGTTTTTGTTCTCTTTGTTAATAAACCATCATTATTCTCCAGCACTTGAGTCCTCACCTCATCTCTTCGTCAGACACCGTGACATTATTATTATTTTATTTAAACAGTTTTGTGCAAACTTTCTCTTTTACCTCTCCTATGAAATTATGAAACTCAGAAGCAAGATAGACAATTATATATGAAAGCCCAAAAAAGTTCAACATTTTAATATGCAAGCAATGGTCTCTCCAACAGCACAATACATTTGGGCAAGAGTTGCTGACATTTATTTGAGTTAAATGATTTTTGATAACCTACCGGATTAGAGGAAAATGAATGCATGTGCTGTGTGTTCTCAGAGATGAGCCAGCAAACCAAGCATGACCACAGGCACGAAACGTCCCGCGGCTAACTTCTGCGCTGAGCACTAATACTGAGCGTTCATGGCATAAGTTAACATCAGTGAAAGTAGAACAGGCCAGGAGCATAAATTATAATCTGTTTTCTATTTAATGCTATCCCAGTGGCTAAAAGAAGTGGCTGGACCATTCAGCCACAATGCCTCGCTTAAAAACATTAGATAATTCATTAGACACATTATGCTATATAAGGGATATTCTAATTCCTAGAGGAAAAATTAACTTAAATTTAATAATCTGATCTATTTATCTCTTTATTTTTAGGAGGGTTGCAAAACAGCAGTGAATTAATTAATAAATAAACACATACATGCATAGATGGATAGATTTTGTGCCTCCCTAAATATGGTTTCACCTGTTTTTTTTTCACCCAGAGATTTGACAGTGGAGGAAGTTAAGGAGCTGTCCATGGTACTAGAATACATTCTCCTCCACTTGATGCTTACTAGATTTGTACATAGTGCTGAAAGTGAGTTTCTGCACATAAATAGCCATTGTCACTAAAATCCTGTCACTCTGCCTCAGTTGGACTCATATGTGACATCTGCAAGCAGCGATTGGTTGCCTATATCACATGGAATTACCATGCTCTTGTTTTTCCTCATGCTGTGAGGAATGACAGCTTCCTGTGCTCACATCATGATAGTCTCTCTCTCTCTCTCTCTCTCTCTCTCTCTCTCTCTCCAAACACACACAATAAGTGCTATTTACACTCCAAATCACACAAGACCTTTAATTTTGTCATTTATGGACATGTTAAATAACTCTTGCATAAATTTCCACATCCATTTGCCCCTTATCTAGAAAAAAAATAATAATACAAGAAAAACTAATTAAATAAAAACAATTCAATATATGAGCAAAACATATAGAAACAAATGCAGAGCGCCAGCCTATTCCTCTAAGAATAGTGCATTTAAATTTTAATATTAATAAATGCATCTACTACATTAACGTTAAATAAAACAATATCTAAATTCTGATTGGATTCGACACTATTATGAAGGCATAAACATACACATTTTAAATTAAGTTGCTTACAGCCTACATTTAAGATGCATTTATTCACTTTTATTAAATATTGTTATATTTGAAAGCAATAATAATAGAGACTAATATACTCTAATAATAACAACGACAAAATCAGACGCCATATAATGCATGAGTGGATGCTCGACATAAGACGTTGTTTGCGTGGTAGTTATAATATTATCTGGATATAATGAGGTTTTTTTTTAATAGAAGCATGTGAGCTTGGATGCATCTCTACCACGCATGTGTTGTATTGCTGCAGCGCATCAGATCCGCTTTCACACACTTTAGCTGCATTCACACATTTAGCAGTTAAACCGGAGCGGGATAGATCGCCTTGCATTTATTTCTGCTATTATTTCTGTAGGGAAGGATCTCGCCTTTCTTGGGCGCGCTTGTGTTTTGTTGTTTTTCTGTCGGGTTTTATCGCGTCGCATCGCAGCAGCGGCTCTGAGACGCGAAAGCCGACGCGATCTGCTATGTGTCATAGCGAAGAAAGGCAGTAAATAAAGGGGACGCGTCCGTCTGCGTGAAAAGAGAGCAAGATGGTGATCATTGCTTCTTTTCATTTTTCCTCTAAATGCTTGAACGCGATGGCCATCCCCGCGATCTCGCTCAAGCTCTGTCTCTGGGCTTTTCTAATCGCCCATCTTCCTTTGAGGTAAGAATATCGCACGGATTTATCATGTTAATGTAATCGTTATATTGCTGAGTGTCTGCGGTGATTGGTGCTGCTCTATTTCCCATGAATTCCTCTAATCTGTTCGCCTCAGTCTAGGAATGGATGTATGCTTTCAGATCGCCGCATGTGACAGAATGAAGATGAAATCTGGGGCTCATTTGGGGCTTGCAGTTGTTTTATTGTTTGCTGGTGGCAAAACCCTTCAAATACGCTCCTAAATAAGGCAGGGGTGTAGAAGCTATCGAATAGTCCGCGTTATAATAATGATAATAATTACAATAATAGTAATAATTATATAACTAATACTAGTTATATAATGACCGTGTTCAGTCGGGAGGTGTGTCATGAATCAAACAGCCATTAAACCAAATTCAGGACAGAATCAGGATACATGAGCGTTTTTCCTCAATGAACTATGCATGCTGTTTCTCAGTGTGTTTAGTCAAGGGCTAAAGTTCAAAGCTTGACGCCATTTCGGTCAAGACGTTTGTTTAAGAAGATTTAAGTCAGGGATTGACTCCTCCTCTCCACCTGCTGATGAAGAATCAGGAATAATTCTGGCCTGTAACTACACAGACTGAGCGTGGACACATAACACAAATGATACGAGCAAATAAAATGATTTTAACTGTCATGGTTTGTTGAGATTGGCTTTACCTCATGTTTGAGATCCCAGTGTTGTGCATGCAAAACTAAAACTAATAGTAATTTTGAAATGAAGCTATTATTTTAGTATGCACCTCAGACCTATTATTGAATCTTCTGATCACAAAGTACTGTAGGTATGCATTTTTTGATCATACAAATTTAGATTAAAACATTGTGCATTTCATCACCTTTTAAAGACTGAAGTATATAGTTGCATAGGTCACATGGGCTTTCTACGTTCAAGGAGATTAATGACAAAAGCATCTATTGTAATTCTAGTAAAAGCCTGCTTATGTTCCTATATTTAACCAGTACTTTGTAATATAATGCTTGCTTTCCATTATCTGGATAATGCAATAAATCTTTTGCTATCAATCACAGATTTGACATCATAACATGTTTCTATCATGCATCACAGCCAATTTCACATACAGTATGATATCCATCCAGAAAGGCACCTATCGACTGGGCCTTATTTGAGATAGGCTAGTGATAATTGATTGGGAAAGGACAGACCTTGTGTGCAGATATTGAGGGATTCAAACTGTCAATACAGGAGCTGTGCAAACCTAAGGGTGGAAATTGTTCTTAACAGTGCTGAAGTCATTGATTGGCAGTGACTTACTGAAGGAATAGCATTGGCAGTACTGCTAATGCTGTCACTCTCACTAATCTGTCAGTTCTCACTAATCTACTTAAGACTATAGGTATTCTACTATTTTACAACTAAATTGCTTGGATACCATAAAACCAGTCATAAGGGTCAGTTTTTGGGAAATTGAGATTTATGCATCATAAAAGCTGAATAAATAAGCATTCCATTGATGTATGGTTTGTTAGGATAGGACAATATTTGGCCGAGATACAACTATTTGAAAATCTGGAATCTGAGGGTGCAAAAAAATTAAAAAATAAAAACTGAAAATCTCCTTTAAAGTTGTCCAAATAAAGTTCTTAGCAATGCATATTACTAAACAAAAATTAAGTTTTGATATATTTACAGTAGCAAATTTACAAAATATCTTCATGGAACATGATCTTAATATCCTAATGATTTTTGGAATAAAAGAAAAATGGATAATTTTGAGCCATACAATGTATTTTTGGCTATTGCTACAAATATACCTGTGCTACTTAAGACTGCTTTTGTGCTCCAGGGTCACATATGAGGGCATATTTTTCTGAATAGACGATTCACGGGGATCAAAAGCTGATCAGATGCCTGTCAGTGTGGCACCGGTGGCACGTGTCGACTGCACCCCAAGACTATATGACATTTTCATCTGGAGTCGCACCACAGGGATTAATACACTGACTAGTGCTATGATGAAAAGATTGCTGCTGCCTTTGACGCTGGTTTAAGAGCAAGGCCTGTATGACACCTCAACCTTATGAAGTAAGATGTTCTGAACCAAAGCTCAGGTGTTTGAAAGTTGATCCGAGACACCCAAATGCATGCAGTGTGTTGCAGATGTACGTTATGATATTCAGAAATGACTCTCTCATCTTCCCAAATGTCCAGAACACATTAAAAGCCGATTTATTAATGTGTTACTGATGCAAATATTTCCTACGTCTTTAATTTCCTTGCTTAAAAGAAATTGAAAAGGCAATAGTAAAATATTGTCTGTACTTGAGATAGCATTTTTTATATATATATGATAGTATTTGTTAAAAAAAAAACAATGTTATTCCAGTTTCATAAATCAGTTGTTCTCAGTTGGTGAGTTGCAGCTCAAAAATATAATCATGCATGAGTAAGAACGGCAAAATAAACAGTCCTGATCGAGCAAAACCAGTCAACAAAAGCTGCAATAAAGTATCTTCTTTTTTTTTTCAAATAATTATTTTTAAATATAAAAACGTACCATATTTAAACTTCAAACTGATCTTATGGTAACATCTTGTTTTAAGGACCAATTCTCACTATTAACTATTATTAGTACTTATAAAGCACTTATTGATGCATTGTTCTGCCTATTTTAGATCTCTACATCATACCTAAACTTAACAACAACTACCTTACTAAATATTAATAAGCAGCAGCAAATTAGGAGTTTATTGAGGCATAAGTTGTAGTTGATTGTTAGTAATAGTGAGATTTGGATCTTAAAATAAAGTGTGACTGATCTTATTTAGTTAGGCTTAGGATGATCTGTGACTAGCCAGACTGTTTAAAGGTCATCTAATCAGGGAACTGAAGGCCATTACAGGTCAGCTGATGTATTGTTAATAGCACCGTATCTTCAGGACAGTGTAGATGGGGACATTTGGTTTCTTCTGCTCATCCGCAGCCTCGTTTTGGACAAGTGATGGACAAGTAGGCTACATACACCAGATGGTGTAATTCAGCAGAAGAGCTGGGCCCAATAAACAAAAATGGCATCAGCGTCCCATCAAGGGAAATATCATTTCCTTTTCATTATGAGCTGTCTTAGAACCATCGCAACAGGGTTACAGTGAGAGTTTTGCTGCATTGCTGCATGGGCTGATTATTGAATCGCAATAAGCAGACATGTTATTTCATTATACTCAATAAGGATGAAATTAAAATCTGATGCAATGGCTCTCAGCACCACACAGAAGCCATGTGGGCCACGCAGTCACGTTCAAGTTATTTCCTCACACATAAGATAGTTCATTGCAAAATAGAAGCATTTTCATAGAATATTGTTGTATACCATTATTACCAACCCAGGCTCATTGGAAATACGTGCCTCTACATACATTTCTGCAACCCCGTAATTATATACCTTACTGCACGTTTCACGGCAGTTTCAAAGTGAAATGTCCAGAGAGTGGCGCTAAAACACACGTTTAATACGTGACCGTGGCACGTTTTTATTACGTTGGTACAGGCACGTATTGCAGTGTTTTTATTATGCTGATTGAGGTACGTTTTGCGGCCATTCAGAATTCAAATATCCGGTGAGTGTCGCTAAAGATTAATGCTCTATCATGTTGGACATATCCCCTACACCAAACCCAAACCTAAACCTACCCTATAGTGTTAACAAATGCAAAAGTAATATAAAAACATATTCGCTGATGCAGCCATGCTATTTTAACTTCCTTATGCAGATTTGAGCTGTTTAGTCGAACCGTAGTTTCACGGGGATTCGTACCGAAGCTCTTCTTCACCTAAGTGCAACGCCATATTGCATGAGCTACCGAGTAAAGCTACTGTATTAGAAAACTCATACATATGAAGCTGTATATGTGACGACAACGTTCAAAAGTATCAGTTTTCAAATCGTGCAGGATGTTAAAATTGTTTTGAAGTCATAACATAACATTCTGCAACTAATTGTGTGAAAATTAGCCTTTATTAATCAAAAATATACCTGTAAATCATACTTTTGTGTGAAAAGGAATAAAAGTTGTCTGAGTTTTACTGCCTCTAGTGTTCATTTCAACTGGAAACTGCAGCGATTTGTATGTATAGGTACGTTTTTTCAGTTTTGCAGAAATGTTTGAAGAGGCACGTATTTCCAATGAGCCTAGGTTGCATTATACTGTACCAATATATTTTCCATGAAGAAAATGAAGCCTTTTTAGGACCTGTTGTGGTTGCTAACATTGGACTTGGCAGCTCATGGCCCATTAGTCTTCATTAAAAAAAAAAAAAAAAAAAACATTAAACCAGGTGAAAAATCAACAGCTTAATGTGTCTTTTAAGAAATGTTAGGTTAACTCTGCTAAACCTTTAATATCATATAGAGATTTTGAGCTTAACATTGCATTCTAAACAGGGGGTAAAGCATTACAAGTAGCATGAGTTATGTAATCAGATGACTTTTTTCAAGTAACTAGTAAAGTAACATTACTTTTTAATTTACAGGAAAATATCTGAGTTACTTTTTCAAATAAGCATCACCAGTTACTTTGTTTCCCATGTATTGACTGACAGCTCTCCTATAGAAGTGCAGAGAAGTTGTTTGAACATGATGTTACTGTAGTTCTACACTATACAAATAATCAAAAATGACTTTAAATGAACATAACATTTGTGCTTATTTTTATTTCATTCTTTTTTTTTTTTATTGCTGAAGAGTGTTGAACTTTCTTCTCCTGCATCCTCTGTACTGAACAGACTTGAATTTACATTTCCTTCAGCCTGAGGCTTATTCATTTCACTTTTAGTGTGAAAGGGCTTTTACATTTGCTGAAAATAGACATTTTTTGTATTAAAAACAAAAAAGCAAGTATAGCTCAGATGGAACAAATAATGCAAAAGTAATGCATTAATTTCCATAAAAAGTTACTTAGTAACGCAATTAGTTACTTTTTAAAGAGGAAACACAAGATTGTAATGCAGTACTTGTTTTAAAGTAACTTTCCCCAACTCTGATTCTGAATAAATGATGGTGTGGTGAGCCTACTCATAAAACTCATAAAACATTTTACTTCTCTTCTGTACATTTATTTGTCATCTTACTGGCACTGGTTTCTCTTAAATCTAGCATAAACTGGAAGATTCTTACAGAGTTGATGAAGGCCTGCGTCTCAAGTACACTGCAACTAATTTTTAATATAAAGCAAATTAATTTTTAATTTAAATTAATAGAGATTGGTGTGATTGTCAGAAATCCCCCTGATACTCAGGCCCATGCACACACATCCGTCTGACAGCAGGTGGCGCTATAATATGGTCACTACTGTTTTGGTTCATGTCTCTGGAAACATAAGGGCTAGAATCAAAACATTTTGGGGGGGATTTTCCTTACTTTTTAATATTCCTCCTAGACTGTTAATCTGATCTTTACCAAATTTTGCACAGAACAGCTCTATACCTTTCTGGCAAAAAAAAAGTTATCAAAAGAGTTTGATACGGCCAAGGGTTGTGAAGGTATAGATAAATTAATTGGTCTAGCATAGTGCATATTAACGAATTGACCCATTGTTAGATTAAGCAGATATCCATACAGAATTCCTTGATACACAAAGACACATTCTGAGAACACATAGGAAGCACATAACTCTTTAGCCATATATATTCAGTGCAGATGAAAATGGTTATGCCCCTTTTCCAGGGCAGATGCTAATATAATCTTCCAATTTCATTCAGATAAACAAACAAATAAACATGACCACCAGCATCAAACTGCAATAGCAAGTTCTTGCTGATAACTCCGGAAAAGTAATTTCAAAGCCTTTAAAGTTTTATGAATCCTTCAGTGCCTGCAAATCAGCTGATTATATTTGATCCATTTCCTCACAAAAAAATGTTTTTTCCATTTCATGTTATTTGAAAAACTTCACAAAACTTGGTACGCGTGCACAACAGGACAGTCTGCTGAATTTCATGAATTATCCTGATGCTCGCAGGACTAACTGCAGTTTCTAAAAGATCAGCCATTTATATCAATGAGAATGAGAGATTTAGGCCGTAATACTAATGTTGTCCAATCTCCATAAACAGTTCAGTATATTGACCTGTAGTGTATTTATATATATAGAGAGAGAGAGAGATCAGTTTATGAAGAAATCTGTGATGTCTAAACTGCTTATAGATCATTAAATGTTAAATAATGATACTGATATTGAAAACATTTGTTTAAGACTGTATCCACCTTATTTTTCAATGCAGAAGTAAGCCGTTTTCTGTGGATGTGTGAGCCGCTGTAGGGAAATAACGAGAAGAATAACAAAGTGCAGTAAACAATAAAACTGTTATGCTACAAACCAGTGTGTTTATAGTTAAGATGATACATTAAAAATAATATGGTAAGAAACACCTGTGTGCAATATCAAGCGACAAGCTGCAAGTCAGATACATTCAATTTACAAATGGCCACATAGCTATGCAACTGAAACAAATTCAGTGTTGTTTGTTTCTTATGCTATAATACATAATATAATACTTCTATTGAGATTTTATTTTTTATTTTTTATTATTATTTTATTTTATTTATTTTTATTTTTATTTATTTTATTTTATTTATTTATTTTTTTAATATTATTTTTTTTATTTTATTTTATTTTATTTTTTTTATTTTTTTTTTTTTTGCATGGCCATTGTATCACTGTATCGTCTACTTGAGTCATTTATCCTTGGCCCCTTGATAATCCCCATTTGAGGCAAAATTTATGGCTTTTATTTCTAATATATCACTGATGGCAATTACTGGAACAGGCATCTGAAAAAGTACTCTTAATATATACAGTATAGTATATTGTATTCTGAACTCTCCATGTGTAGAGTTCTCAACAGAAGAGCAGCTTCAGTGCACTCCAGCGCTGTAGGATATTGGTACTTTTTAAAGTTTCACATTACAGATGCAGCAATTAAACTGTTGGAAGTATGTGTGAAATTTATTAATTTCATTAGGGCTGTCACTTTTATGCTATTATCACTATTATTGCAGGTAATTAATTGTTATTACATGATAATTGTTGTGATCAGTCATTGTCTTAAATAGTTTAATTTGAATTGAAAGGCAGCAGTGCTCTTGCAATTTCTTTTTAAGGCAGTCCAATGAAACCCACAAGTTTTCAGTTTACATGAATAAAGACTGACTTTAGTTTTGAGTATGTATTACATATACATTATTGGGTTGAACTTTATTTCAAGGTGTTCTTGTTACAGTGTAATTATACATTTATGTACTGAGTAATACTAATTAACTACAAGCACTTGTACTATATGGTTAGGGTTAGGATTAGGGTTTGGTTTAGGGTTACTTGCATGTAATTATGCATAATTTATTGTTATTATAATAGCAAGTGCATGTATCACGTGTAACGAAGACACCTTAAAATAAAGTGTTACCTGTTATATTTTATATAATTCTGTTTTAATGATAAATCTCTTCTTTTTTGTTGCATGTTGCATGTTTTGTTGCATTATCTTTGTATGGTAACAATAGATCAAAAGGTTTTGGAATTTTACCGCTGTGACAGTGAAATAAACCTGTAACTCGAGATGCCAAAGCATTTCTAGTTTTCTCTTACAAAATCATTTATTTGGAATGCAGTGTCCATCCATCTACCAAAGCACTTTTGCTCTGTAGGTTTGCTGGAGTCTATCCTAGCATCTCAGGCCGGAGGCAAGGGACGCCCTAGACAGATGGCCAGACCATCACATGCAATGCACTGTGTAATTGAAATGTAAAGTGCACAGTGATCACAGTTATTTATACTAATCCACTGACATCTTGATGAGACGATTATACAATCATTGTGACAGGTCTAATTGACCTTCAGTTTATCTAAATTGTTCTGGGATGCCAAAAGTCTTCATTTTTGTTGACTACTTAAAAGGAATATCCGTAGAGTTTAACAGGAAGGTTTTAAATGGGCTTCAGAAGCTGTTTCATGTGTTGTTGAAAAGACCGCCATGATGTGGTGATTCCTCTCCATATTAACGTACAGTGAAATGCCTTGAAAGTGTCACAGTCTCGCCTTTCTGAAATGTTCCTGAAGTCGTAAGAGCAGTGCAGCTCTCAGTCACATGTTTTTCTCAAGGATATGCTTTTCTGTCTTCTACTGACTCCATGGTTACTGCCTCACAGCATCCATTGTTGTCTGATTGCTTTGCCAAGGTCCTCAGCTTTCATTTGAGAATGATTGCTTCACTCTGCCTCTGGTATACTTTAATATTTTAGTCAATTACATAAGATAGATGGATAGATAGAAGTTCAAGGTATCAAATATATAGCAGCTGTGCACTGCTATGCAAACATAAACTCTACTATTAACCCAAGCAGGTAGTTTATGAAACACATTAGCATGTGATTAAAATGAATTATAGCCTATTCTCATAGAACACATGATATAATGCTGTAGATGCAAAACAGAGGCTTGCATTTGTCGCACCTTCCCCTCACAATCTGATTCTGTGAGCGCTGCCAGCGAGAGAGAAAGAGCACATTTCCACGTCTAATACAACGTTATTATTGAACGTCTGTCTGTCTCCAGCCTCCACCATCACACCCACACTCTGACAAGACTGAACACTGTCTTTGTCATCCTCTAGATGGCGCCCTTTTTTATGGTTCTGGTTAAATGACCTTTTAAAAAACTTTATTTGTTGCGTTTCATGGTCACATGTCCAATTATGGAAATCACAGAAGCCATTTTCAGTTCAGTAGAGTTGAGAGCATGTGCGTCCTGAATCTGCTTCCATCTGTTGTGTAAAGCCCAGGAGAAGATTTTGAAGATTTTGTATATATAATTGCTATTTTAGATACACTGTGTAACTGATTTCTCTGTTTTGATTGTTAAAATCTTCATGTGTTCTGTGCATTCATAGATTCAGAGATCAGTCAAGTCTTCTTGAAATAATTGCTGTAGTTTATTAGTTAACTCTTTCCTTCTGCCAATTGCCAGCCACCACCGGCGTTTTTGATCATTTTCATAAAATTTTCATGGCCCACATGTATGAATATCTGAACATGCAATATGTCAAAAAAAAGAGCAGAGCCTCTGCTTTTAAACAAAACAAGCCGTTTTATTCTAGCTTCATGCATTCTTTTTTATTAACGCTTGAATATGGGCGAGTTTCAAAAAAAAGCAGAGAAAGTGGCGTTAAAACATAGATGGGTTTGATCACTTTATCAACACATCCAAAGCTTTTTGGATTTGGATTTGATTTATATGCTGTTTAATGTTTGATGGTCAAGATACTATACATATGCGTCTCCTTACATATGCAGTCGCTCGTTTCTGCTGCTTCTTCACATGTTTTAATCCAGAGATTCAGTGCTCTTTCAGATGATGTGCAATAGCGCCTCCTACCATATAACAGCTGAAAATCTCTCAATGGTGGGAAAGAGTTAATGTGTTACTAATTTTGTTCATATACATTAAATTAAGCATTTTTGAATTTTCTTTTTAGTTTGACACAAAGTTTAACAAGGAGAATCTAGATGATTGCGCTCAAGCATTTCAAGTAAAGAAAATTATTTACTTGAGTGGTCATTAAAGCCTCTTCTTCAGCTGTATGTGCAATAACCACAATTAGTGGCTCTTTAGAAGACATTTGTGACCCTGGAGCACAAAAGCAGTCTTAAGTCGCTGGGGTATATTTGTAGCAATAGGCAAAAATACATTGTATGGGTCAAAATTATCGAATTTTTTTTTATGCCAAAAATCATTAGGATATTAAGATCATGTTCCATGAAGATATTTTGAAAATTTCTTACCAAAAATATATCAAAACTTCATTTTTGATTAGTAATATGCATTGCTAAGAACTTCATTTGAACAACTTTAAAGGTGATTTTCTCAATATTTAGATTTTTTTGCACCCTCAGATTCCAGATTTTCAAATATTGTCCTATCCTAACAAACCATACACCAATGGAAAGATTATTTATTCAGCTCTCAGATGATGCATAAATCTCAGTTTTGGAAAATTGACACTTAAGACTGGTTTTGTGGTCCAGGGTCACATTTCAGCAAAATGTGTCTGCTTTCAGGTGGAAATAAAGGTTTACAGTATATTCACTTGACGGCTTGTTAACAAGATCACATATAATAGCAGAATCAGATCATATGGACATTTGTGTTGTCAAAACAAAGTCAACATGATCTTAGCTTCCATACAGAAATAAAAGTGCATTTACGGAAATGCTGAAAATAGGACACGTAAAAGAGTTCAATGACAGATTAGCAACTTCGATTGATCTTTATTCATGTTGTTTTGTTTTTGTTTCCCATTAGCTCTGTCCAGCTGGAAAGTGATGATGATGAAGTGACAAACAAAACGTGGGTTCTGACGCCCAAAGTGTACGAGAGCGATGTCACACATATTTTGAACAGCTTACTAGATGGCTACGATAACAAGCTGCGGCCAGACATCGGAGGTAAGATCTGGTTCTTTTTTACTTTCAGATCTGAGCTACTGAAGGTGGTTCAGAACGTGTGGTATTTTGTTTAACAACTGGCTCAAATTCTTCATCTCTGAGAATTCAGAACCTCATCACATTCTGATTTAATAACTTTAATAACACACCAATCTCCTTCTCAATTACAAACAGTGATTCAGTGTTTGTTATAGTGTTCGTCTGACTTTCCATGCATACAACAGATGATGTAGAAATATCTCTCTGATTTACAAGGATTTTATTTAAGTTGACTTGTGTTTGAGTTGTGCTGTGTATGCTATTTTAATTTTGGTATCACTTTCCAAAAAACAAATCTGCTTCTCGTCACAAAATGACACTGTTTTTTATGAAGATGTTCATTTGTGACATCATTTGTATGGAAATCTGTTTCCACCACTGAATGAAAAAAAAAAATATAATAATAATTGCTTTTTCATCTCACAATTCTGAGAGATATAAACTCGCAATTACAAGAAAAGAACATATCAGTCTTTTTTTCCCCTCAGAATTGGATTGTATAACTCGCAATTGCGAGTTCATATCTCACAAGTCAGAATTGTGAGGAAAAAAAAGTGAGAATTGCAAGATATAAACTCGGAATTGTAGAAAAAAAGACAGAATTGTGGGATAAAAACTCACAATTACCTTTTTTATTTTTTTATTCAGTGGCAGAAATAGGCTCCCATACATTTGAAAGCATAAACAACTAACTAAACAATTAAGAACCATCATGTTAAACTGTATTCAGTCATTTCTGTGCAGCTAGGTCCAGTAATCATCTGAGCCATATTTTGGTGAGTAATGGACAAAATTTGAAGCAGGAGTCGTGAAAAAATGGAATCCAGTAATAATGTAAAATACTGACTTTGATCAGCATGAGGAGAGTAATCAGTTAAACTAAGATCTTCATTTGTTGGACAAAGGGTTCAAGAGTAAACCAAACGAAAATTTAATTTTCGAGCTTGCGGTGGTGCAATAGAGTTGCTCCTAGAGACACCAGAATTAATCAGATTACTATTGAAGAACATCCCAATAAGTCATTATTTTCCTTCTTATGGTTCATAGGGCTGCCATAGACAACAGCTGGGAAGGAATAATAATTACAGCAGGGCCTTTCAGTGCTTGGCTCCTAATAAAAACAAGAGTTATATAAACAGTTATATTGGGGCCAAGCACCAAACATGCTGAAGTATGTCAACAATACCTATCGACATGTAAAAACATGTTAGTGAAATGCTAGGAGCATGCTAATGATGGAAGCAACATGCTAACAGATGTTAACGGCATTGCATAAACATGTAAGAAATGCGTAGTCACATTGACTAATATGTGTAAAACACGTTTGTAAAACACAAATTTTAACCCTTGCTAACAATGCCTGCCAACACTTAAGTTCATGATAGTACATGCTAACTATAGAAACATGCCTATAAACTTGCTCTGTTGTGGTTTCTTAGTGCTCTTATGAACCTTCAAATGGGTTTGAAGAGGTTTATTGGGGTCTGAACTGGTTTGGTCTGGTTTCTGAGGGGTCAGTTGAAGTTTAATGGGTTCTGAAGAGGTTTAATGTGGTGTTCATAGTGTTTATTGATTTTCCTGTCTTCATTTAACTTACTTTATGTCTGTCTGACCATAAAACCTTTGAAATTAAAATTTTTAGGCAAAGTTATATAAGCCAAAAACATCAAACCTTCATCAAACTTTATCTGTCTAGTTTGCATGGTAAAAGAGTAAAATATTAATGCAACTTTGAGCCAAAAGCACACATAGGAGACAGAGGAAAAAGTAACAAAGTTATCCTTCCTGCAACACATGAGATGAGATTTGAGTACACAGCCTTCTGCGGTTTACATTTTCAGTATGAAGAGAATATAATTACTTTATGTACTGAACTCGTGCATGCATTGCACTTAGAATAATGGACAGGCAAAGATATACTGTTACAGAAACCCTAGATGAGATTTGATTACACAAACTCCTGATCTCCAGCTCATTGCACTACAACATTTAACACAGGGGCATGTGACCCCGCGGATTTTTCAGCCACATGGATTTTCAATGCAGTGTCCAAAATATTAAAAAGCATACATGCATTATCTATTAGAAAATTATGTTATTCCCAAAATTGTTGTCTTTTATTGGATTTCACAGTTGTTATACTGAAACATATATATATTATATATATATATATATATATATATATACACTGTACAAAATTTTCATTTTTAGCTTTTTGTGAAAACGTCTTTTGTCAATCTAAAAAAAACAGCACCTGTGTCTGAGGTGTGGCACATCTATTTGAAAGGCTACATGAAACAGTCTCTGATTTGTCAAATTCAGGCTCAGTCGCACACTCTCTTGCTACCTAACTAAATCTCATGCCACATAACAAAAAAAAATGCTGTGCATTCCCTAATTCTTATAAGTGTATATTCTAGGGCCATCAAGCGGTTAAAAATATTAATCTAATTAATTACACAATGTGTCAATTAATCAAAGTAATCACAAATTAATCGCACATCAAATTTGGCTGAGAAATTACCCCCAAACAATAATTTAAAGCCATTATTGTGTAAAATGAGAAAAGCGTCACAAACTTTACAGAAAGTAACTTTAGAAAGAAATATTTGATTTGATTTAACATATAAACTTTTAGGCTACAACGGCCTAAACAACATAAAATGTTGAACATAACAGAAGATAATTTGAGAAATGAGTCTGTACTTTTTTTTTTAATTAATTAATTTATATAGTTTTTAATTGATTCTGCCCTTGTCATTAAAATCTCACTCCAACCAGGCAACCAGAGTTGGCAACCATGAGTAAAGTTAGTTTTATTTTTGTGAATCTGTTGTGAAACTGTGCTGTGATGCTGAATGCTGGTGACTGCTTGTTCATGATGAAGTGGTGTCTAAATACTGCTAACATCATGCTCCATTTTGTGAGAGACAGCTGTGTGTGAGCAGGCAGCTTATTTATTTATTTATATATATATTTGGCAACTGTAGTTTTCTGGCCTTGTCTGCTATGACTTGCCATCAGTAGCTGAAACAAAACTCTGCAAACAGCTTTTGAAAAAAAGCAGAAATTTTTAAAGGAACAGTTCACCCAAAAAAAATTTAATGGAAATGTACTCACCCTCAAGCCATTTTTCTTCCGAAGAAGAAGAAACAAACTTATCTACACCTTGGCCATCCACCTTGTTCCTTCTTCGAAACAGATATTAATATTAGATTTAAATGTAGCTTTCCATAAGTCGTTCACCAATGGATCCATTAGATAAAATATCAAGCAAAACATTTTATAGACAGAAGTTTGTTTTAAATGATAAAACAACAGATTTAGTGTTGACAGATGTTTTCTAGGCACTTTCTGTTTGTCAAATGTTAGAGGAACATGTGCACAGATCACCAAAATATCTTGTTAAATCTAAGTCTGTCATAATTTACTCAGTGTTATGTTGTACTTATAACTTACTTTCTTCTGTGGAACACAAATAGATATTCAATAAATATCCACTGAAGTCAGTATATCCACCTTATTCTTCAGCGCGGAAGTACGCCGTTGCAGGAGACGGTAAAACTGCTTGCACTACAAACCAGTGTGTTCATAATTAAGATAATACATATGGTAAGACACACCAATTTGCAATATCAAGCAGCAAAACGAGCGGTTTTGTTCAGCTAAAAATAGCTGGAAGCGGAAGACACCGGAAATCAGACACATTAAATTTACAGATGGCCGAGCCCACTCTAACGGGAGAAATAAGGGGGATAATGGCAGTACATTGTCATTTACTTTAACAAAAGTGTCAGATAAAATGTTCATGTGGCTTTTTTCAAGTGCTTTGATTGGTTTTTGATTGGTTTTTAAAAAAAAAAAAAACTCCATTTGTCATCACCTTAATAAATCTCGTTAAATTGACTCTGAGCTAACTGAACTAATTTGACTTTCTTCTTGTTTCTCTCCACGGCTCTCTACAGTCAAACCAACTGTGATCCACACAGACATGTTTGTCAACAGTATTGGTCCAGTAAATGCCATCAACATGGTAAGAGATATGCTCTAACACATTTTCATGAAAGCATATAGTGTTTCTTTCTTTCACCAAAGGATTTGTGTGTCCATCAGGAAATGCTTTTTATTTTATACTGTATTAGCATACTTTTTTTATACACAGATTATTATTAACATTAGAAACTGAAAGTTGTGAAGCTAATATTGTTACATATATGTCAGAGTGACAATACAAAATGCAACAGCTAGAATTTTTGTATTTATTTAGGAGGTTTTTTTTATGCTTAGGTTCTATAGTGATTTGTATGGAAGCCTGTTTCCGCCACTGAATAAAACATAAAAAAAAGTAATTGTGACTTTTTATCTCACAATTGTGAGTTTACATTTCACAATTCCTACTTTTTTCTCAGAAATGCGTGATATAAATTCACAATTGTGAGTTATAAAGTTGTAATTGCGAGATATGAACTCGCAATTGTAAGAAATTCAGAATCGAGGGATGTAAACTCACAATTCTGATTTTTTTCTTGCAATTCTGACTAATTTTTGAGATGTGAACTCGCAAATGTGAGTTATAAAGTCCAGTTCCAAGGAAAAAAAGACAAATTTCTTACAACAGCGAGTTTACGACACACAATTCTGACTTTATAACTTGCAATTGCAAGCCAGAATTTTCAGAAAAAAGTCACAATGTCCTTTTTTATTTGATATTCAGTGGCGGAAACGGGCTTGTATAGATAATCATTCAGGATATCTGCAATAACTGAACATTAATTTATATACATCCAAACAAAGGTAATTCTGGTAGATGTTAAATAAAAGAGTGAATACTATCCAGTATTCTCTGTCAGTCCCAGGACTGTAATGGCTGTGGTGAGGCGATGATCTTATTGCAGCTTTTTACTAGTCAAGAAGATAATCCAAGAACAAAGAGGCAATCCAAAGGGAACCACAAACGTAACAGCTAAACAAATTAGCAAATAACAGACAGATATTAACTGAAACGTATGGCTATATATACACATACAAGAGATAACAAGCAACTAAACAAGACACAGGTGAACAATCAGTAATCAGAAACAATGGAAGCAAACAGAAACAGCAAATAAACACAGAAAACTGAAACAATGGAATCAAAAGGTAAACTCTGTTTATGATACATCAAATCTTTAGATACAAATCAAACTAATATTAAGACTTACCTGTTGATAAAGTGATGATATTTTTGATTTGAAAACAAGGGGGTTCATATATGTGACTCTGGACCACAAAACCAGTCTTAAGTGTCAATTTTTCAAAATTGAGCTTTATACAACATCTGAAAGCTGAATAAATAATCTTTCCATTGGTGTATGGTTTGTTAGGATAGGACAATATTTGGCTGAGATACAACTATTTGAAAATCTGGAATCTGAGGGTGCAAAAAAAATCAAAATATTGAGAAAATCACCTTTAAAGTTGT
The DNA here is from genome assembly GCA_021397915.2 of Tor tambroides. Lineage (NCBI taxonomy): Eukaryota > Metazoa > Chordata > Actinopteri > Cypriniformes > Cyprinidae > Tor > Tor tambroides. Next base: position 99,767 of record JAFVLL020030557.1, on the reverse strand, counting down.
TCAAATGAAGTTCTTAGCAATGCATATTACTAATCAAAAATTAAGTTTTAATATATTTATGGTAAGAAATTTACAAAATATCTTCATGAACATGATCTTAATATCCTAATGATTTTTAGCATAAAAGAAAAATGGATCATTTTTACCCATACAATGTATTTTTGGCTATTGCTACAAATATACCCCAGCGACTTAAGACTGCTTTTGTGCTCCAGGGTCACATATTTGATGTTTTTTTCTATATAATGTTTTTTTTTATATAGAATTTCTGTATAGTTTTTATTTCTGATCAGCACTTTTTCAGAACCCAAGGCCTGTCCTGCTCTATAAAATTCATACTGGTGAATAAAAGACAGCAATACAGAGTTTGAGAGGTTGCATATATGGAAACATTTCTGTGGGCATGAAATTGTTTGTCATTTTGACACAGACCCCAAATAATTTTCAATTAATGCCCCCTATAACGTGGACAGAAGTGCTGCTTGGCCTGTTGCAGTGAAATGCATTGGAGATGTGAGCTGTTCTCCAAATAAACACAAGTGTTGCTGGCTACTTTTACTTTTATTTCTGTATGGCATGAATCTGACTTGTAAGAAAAGGATTTTTTCTTTATGTATTAATTCATTTGTGCCAACTTGTTTAAAATAGCCGATAGTGCACATCCTCCAGTGCAAGTCTGAGCCTTGCTTGTGTCATTTCATGATCCCATTTCCTTCTCTTCTCAAAGTTGAATACTTATTCTAATTGGGACAAAGGAGTATGCATTCAAGGATTGGTTTTACCTTGTCAATTACACAAATGTCTGAAAGTTCTGCCCTTTTGGATTCCTTAGGAGTACACGATTGACATCTTCTTCGCCCAGACGTGGTATGACAGGCGGTTGAAGTTCAACAGTACCATGAAGGTTCTGCGTCTCAACAGCAACATGGTGGGGAAAATCTGGATCCCTGACACGTTTTTCCGCAACTCTAAGAAGGCAGACGCCCATTGGATCACCACACCTAATCGCATGCTTCGGATATGGAATGACGGGCGTATACTGTACACTTTAAGGTAAATGCACCTTTTAATTGTGAATTACAATTCTCATGCATAAACTGAACGTACCCAGATAGCAAGCAACCACTGAAACAATGCTAAATCAGCGTTGAATGCCAACTGCATTGAGTTAAAGTTACAAAGTGATGTTGGTTCAGTATCAATTTGGCACTCTCAGATCATGTTTAAACAATTTTTAAAAAATAGTCAGCACTGATGTTGATTCTAGATTCTTGTTGATGTTGCATGAACATTGCAATGCTGACTTTGCACTAGACTCACTCTCTCACTCAAACACACACACTCCCATCGATTGCTGCCTTCGGAGGGCACCTTGAAGGGTTCGTATAGTCTAATCATTATTGCCATGCTCTAACGTCATTCTAAACACATTTTGTAATAAGAAAATAGCTTTAAAAGTTAGTTCCAGATAGCCTTACACTTTCCGGCACCCAAAAGCTTTCACAGTGGATGTTAAAGACTTCAAAGGGAGTAAGTGATTAATGATTCTGAATGGAACACATCCTCTGTCTCTCTCACTCTGTTGTTGTTTGGATTATCTCTCAGTCTCTCAGATGTACAGTGAGCATCCTTTCTGTTCTAAATAACTGGTTAAAAACAGCAGATTCTTGGCTAAAGGCGCTGCTTTCGAGACATTAACAGAGCCTTGAGTGCAGATGCTGAGTTATTAACTACAGGATGGTTTCTGGGCTCATTGCTTAAACAGTGGCAGAGGAAAATAGCTCAACATTTTATGGACTAAAACCTGACTTTTTTTGGATATATACACATTTACATAACATTGGTGACTGCATTCATTTTCAGTAACCAGATGCAACCTTAACAAGCATCCCTCGTTGAATCAGTGTACTTGATGTCAGCTGTAATGTTATGTCAGAGGAATGTCCTGAAACACTGTCAAAATCACCTTCTGTTTTCTTCTTTTTAAAGAATGTCAGAATATGTCCTCACACCATCCTCTTGGCGTTCTTGGAGTTCTTTAATGTTGCATTTGCATGGTTCGTTTTACATAATGCACATGTAGAAAAGTATGTAGAAAAATATATGATTTAATGGTAACACTTAAGATTAGGGAAAACTATTCACTATTAGCTGCTGTTAATTAGGCTGTTTATTAGTGCTTATAAAGCATGCATGTGCATTTTCTAGATCTACCCCATACTTAAATATAAATACTACAACTACTACCTTACTTACTATCAATAAGCAGCAAATTAGTTGTCTATTAAGAGAAAACTCTTAGTTAATAGTGAATATGTGTTCCCTTATCTAGTGTTACAGATTTATTTAAACACTTTATTAACTTTTTAAATTAATATACACTGCTCAAAAAAATTAAAGGAACACTTTGAAAACACATCAGATCTCAATGGGGAAAAATATCATGCTGGATATCTATACTGATATGGACTGGGTAATGTGTTAGAAATGAAAGGATGCCACATCGTTTGATGGAAATTAAAATTATCAACCTACAGAGGGCTGAATTCAAAGATACCCCGAAAATCAAAGTTAGTCCATAGCCAAAATAGCTAGTCCATTTTGCTGAAATTTCATTGCAGCAACTCAAAATGGTACTCAGTAGTTTGTATGGCCCCCACGTACTTGTATACATGCCTGACAACATCGGGGAATGCTCCTAATGAGACGATGGATGGTGTCCTGGGGTATTTCCTCCCAGATCTGGACCAGGGCATCACTGAGCTCCTGGACAGTCCGAGGTGCAACCTGGCGGCATCGGATGAACCGAAACTTAATGTCCCAGAGGTGTTCTAATGGATTTAGGTCAGGTGAGTGTGGGAGCTATTCAATGGTATCAATTCCTTCATCCTGCAGGAACTGCCTGCATACTCTCGCTAAATGAGGATTGTCGTGAACCAGGAGGAACCCAGGTCCCACTGCACCAACGTAGGGTCTGACAATGGGTCCAAGGATTTCATCCCGATACCTAATGTCAGTTAGGGTGCCATTGTCTAGCCTGTAGAGGTCTGTGCGTCCCTCCATGGATAAGCCTCCCCAGACCATCACTGACCCACCACCAAACCGGTTATGCTGAACGATGTTAGCAGCATAACATTCTCCACGGCTTCTCCAGACCCTTTCACGTCTGTCACGAGCTCAAGGTGAACCTGCTCTCATCTGTGAAAAGCACAGGATGCCAGTGGCGGACCTGCCAATTCTGGTGTTCAATGGCAAATGCCAGTCGAGCTCCACGGTGCCGGGCAGGGAGCACAGGGCCCACTAGAGAACATGGGGCCCTCAGGCCACCCTCATGAAGTCTGTTTCTGATTGTTTGGTCAGAGATATTCACACCGGTGGCCTGCTGGAAGTCATTTTGTAGGGCTCTGGCAGTGCTCATCCTGTTCCTCCTTGCACAAAGGAGCAGATACCGGACCTGCTGATGGGTTAAGGACCTTCTACGGCCCAGTCCAGCTCTCCTAGAGTAACTGCCTCTCTCCTGGAATCTCTTCCATGCTCTTGAGACTGTGCTGGGAGACACAGCAACCTTCTGGCAATGGCACGTATTGATGTGCCATCCTGGAGGAGTTGGACTGCCTGTGCAACCTCTTTAGGATCCATGTATCGCCCCATGCTACCAGTAGTGACACTGACCCTAGCAAAATGCAAAACTAGTGAAAACAGTCAGAAAAGATGAGTAGGGAAAAAAATGTCAGTGGCCTCCACCTGTAAAACCATTCCTGTTTTGGAGGTCATCTCATTGTTGCCCATCTAGTGCTCCTGTTATTAATTTCATTAACACCAAAGCAGCTGAAACTGATTAACAACCCCCTCTGCTACTTAACTGACCAGATCAATATCCCAGAATTTTAATTGACTTGATGCTATACTCTGATTAAAAAGTGTTCCTTTAATTTTTTTGAGCAGTGTATTTAATTACATCCAGTAACAATACAAAGAAGGAGATAAATAATGAGTAGATGCAGATGTGAGTTTGTCAGGTGGTTCAACAAACAAGACTTATTTATAGGAAAGATCACCTATAAAAAGCCTATTTTAGCTCCCAGTGGTTTAGAGTCTAAACCACTGAGCAAATCGGGTAAAGTAAACACCCTTCATGGTTTGAAGATGACCCTCTGATTGTGAACGCCCTCCTACATATTTGCATGGTCTTATGGTCATTGGCTACAAATCAATGCTGATTCCATGTCACTATCTCCACCCATATGTGCTCTTTCATCAGAATTTCAATGCTGATCCAACATGATTTAAACATTGAAATGTCAATCTCAAACAAAATGACGGTTTGAATGAGAACTCAACATCGCCTTGCTATCTGGGTAGCTTTTGCTGGGAACCATTCACAGCTGATCACGGTTTGATGTTCATTCTGACTTGTTTAAATGATTCTCTATGCAACTCTAGTCTGATTACTTGTTTTCATGAAGAATTCATCCAGTTTGAACAATTATGAAGCACGCCTGCCATTAATAGCACTTGATTTGTCAGTCGTTTCATTATTGTGCTACTGTATGTACATCAGCGTATTCTAACGCTGTTGATTCTAAATGCGGGGTGTGCTAATGAAATGGCTTATAAGGAAATTTCTGTCTGTAGGTTGACCATTGATGCAGAGTGCCAGCTTAAACTGAATAACTTTCCAATGGATGAGCATTCATGTCCCCTGGAGTTCTCAAGCTGTAAGTCTGGCCATACGCCCTACATGCAAATCCATCCACATCTCTTCCATTCTTTATTGCTTTATCTCTGCAATTTTCTACACCTCATGTCTGCTTCCATGCTCAGATGTGGCTGAGAGCAAACCATTTTTAGGATGCTAACACAGACATTTCACTTCTATTTTTGTCCTGAAATATGAAGGACAGATAATGAGGAAAGTGACAATTTGTCCTAACTTGGAAAGACGTGTCTTTACATGCTCACGCGAGCAAGCTGTGCCATGAAGAAACCACTGCTGTGGAAGTCTTCCTGTCCTTTGACTTTGGAGAGGATTTTGGAGAAATGGTTTATTATGGCAATAATGAAGCAGCAGATGTGCCATGGACAGTCTAATGGGATAGCATCATCTGTAGTTTCAGAAGAAATGAAAAAACAGAGTGGTTTTCCTACATAAGAAAATATGTTATTATATCAGATTATATCAGAGTTGCAAAATTGTTCTTGTAGATGGTTATCAGTGAGCTTTGTGTCTCCTTGTACTTTTGTGGAAAAGAACTTAAGATACCAATCCTTTGACGTCTGTTTAATGTTATATATACACTGCCTTTCAAGTTTGGGATCAGTAAGATTTTTAATGTTTTTTAATGGAGTCTCTTATGCTCATCAAGGCTGCATTTGTTTGATCAAAAATACAGAAAAAAACAGTAATATTGTGAAATATTATTGTAATTTATAAAATTGGTTTCCTATTTTAATGTAATTTAAAATGTAATTTATTTCTGTGATGCAGCGCTGAATTTTCAGCATCATTACTCCAGTCTTCAGTGTCACATGATCCTTTAGAAATCATTCTAATATGCTGATTTATTATCATTGTTGAAACTTTTGTGTTGCTTAATATTTGTTTTGGAACCTGTGATGCTTTTTCCTTTGATTCTTTGATGAATAAAAAGTTAAAAAGAACAGTATTTATTCAAAATAGAAATCTTTTCTAACAATACAAGTCTTTACTATCACTTTTATCAATTTAACACATCCTTGCTGAATAAAAGTATTACAGTAATTTCTTTAAAAAAAAAAAAAAAAAAAAAAAAAAGTAAAATGTACTGACCCCCAAACTTTTGAATAGTAGTGTATATTGTAACACAAAATTTCTATTTTAAATAAACACTCTTCTTTTTTTTACTTTTTATGTACCAAAGAATCCTGAAAAAAGTATCACAGGTCCCAAAAAATATTAAGCAGATATTAAGTAAAATATTAAGCAAAAAATATTAATATTAATTGTTTCCAACACTGATTATAATTCAGCATATTAGAATGATTTCTGAAGGACACTGAAAACTGGAGTAATGATGCTGAAAATTCTTCACAGGAATAAACTATACTTTAAAGTATTGACTTTATGTAGCCCCGCCCCTTTTTAGCACTGCGTTTGCTGTATCCGTCTTCCGGTTGTATTTCCACAGTGCTCTGACGGATTTATGAATGAACCGCTCGTTTTAAAATCTTCCTGGTCTACTGACATTTGTTAAGACATTTACTTTAACCATTACGATGCTCATGATAACTTTCGTTAACTCTACAATACAGTAATCCACTTTACCAGCTAAATTACCCTTAGACAGCGATGGCATATACAGAGCTACCGCACAATCGGAAGTTCGTGTGTATATATATATATATATTGAATAGTAGCAAATGAAGGAATGCACTGGCTATTTCTGTAAAAAAGAAGAAAGAAAGAAAGAAAGAAAGAAAGAAAGAAAAAAAGAAGGAAAGAAAACAAATTATTTGAAATAATACAGAAATAGTCTGTGTATTCCTTCATTTGCTACTATTCAGTGCTACAGTCATTTTCATTTCCTTTAATTGTAAAAGTGACCTGACATAGATGGCAATATCCAAAATCCTTGTCCTTGTGGGGACTTTTTCTTTTTTTTTTTGGTCCCTATGAGGAAAAAGCTTATAAATCATACAGAATTATCTGTACAGTACAAAAAAACATTACACCTATGAACCCATAAAACATGGACACCGAACAAGAAATAAATTCAGAAATAAAAACATCTAACAACAAACAAAGGCAACTTGAGTAAACACAAAATACAGTTTTTAAAGGATAATGTTATTTATTAAAGCCACAAAATGATCTAATACCAGCTGGGCCTGTGTGAAAATGTATTTGCCCCGTGGTTACTAATTCCCAAATATATGAAACTGCATTCAACTGGACTCAAAGCAACCAGGCCTGATACTGCCAGCCCTCTTCAATTAAATCAACACTTAAATAAACTTTTCCAACAGCAAGAAGTTTGCTAAAGATTCTTACTCGGTAACAAACTTTACCAGTTGCAACAAATTCCAGAAATGATGAGGAAGTTGATGGAACTAAATCAGTCTGCGAAGGGTTACAAAGCTGTTTCAAAGGCTCCTGGACTCCAGAGAACCACAGTGAAAGCCATTATCACCAAACAGAAAAAACTCAGCATAAACCTTCCCAAGTGGTCGACCTTCCAAAATTTTGTCCAAATGCATAGCGAGGACTCATCCAGAAGTCACAAAAGTCCCAAGGACAACATATAAAATTCTGATTCACTCTGTCAGTTGAGGCTCGAGTGCATCTGGCTTATGCAGCGAGACAATGATCCAAAGCACAGGAGTAAAGTTTTGGAGTCAAAGTCCTTACTTGAACCCAATTAAGATGTGATGGCAGGACCTTGAATTGGCAGTTCATGCTCAAAAACTGCCTAATGTGGCTGAACTAAAGTAGTTCTGCAAAAAGAGTGGGCCAAAAAGCACTGAAAAACCTTGATCAGAAGCATTTGGTTGCGGTTATTGCTGCTAAAGGCGGCACAACAGATTTTAAGTTTACGGGGGCAATTACTTTTTCACATGAGTGATCAAATTGCTTAAAAAATGTATGTACAGTATATAATCATGTTGCCTTTGTGTTTTGTTGTATTTCATTTGATAATCTAAAATATTTAGTATGAAATATGTGTCCCTGGAGCACAAAACCAGTCTTAAGTAGCACAGGTATATTTGTAGCAATAGCCAAAAATACATTGTATGGGTCAAAATTATTGATTTTTCTTTTATGTCAAAAATCATTAGTATATTAAGTAAAGATCATGTTCCATGAAGATTTTTTGTAAATTTCCTACTGTAAATATATCAAAACATAATTTCTGATTAGTAATATGCATTGCTAAGAACTTCATTTGGACAACTTTAAAGGTGATTTTCTCAATATTTTGATTTTTTTGCACCCTCAGATTCCAGATTTTCAAATAGTTGTATCTCAGCCAAATATTATCCTATCCTAACAAACCATACATCAATGGAAAGATTATTTATTCATTTATTTCAATTTTGAAAAACTGACACTTATGACTGGTTTTGTGGTCCAGGGTCACATATACACAAAAACCAAAGAAATGAGGATGGGGCAAATACATTGTGTGTATTCATATATATATAGATATAGCAGCCTGATCTCACGGCAGTTTGTACATATTTTACGAGGTAGCTAATTCGTACAAGCTCACTCGTACAAATTCATACGATTTTTGCTAAATCGTATGTATTTGCCTTAGTTGCCAATTTGTATGAATTTGTACAAATGACCTACACCTAACCCCGCCCCTAAACCTACCCGTTACCCAAATCGTATGAAATCGTACGAATTAGCCACCTCCTAAAATATGTACGAATTGCCGTGAGACTGTGTTGGATATAGATATATTCACACACCTAGCCTTCACTACACTTTTGGCTGCAATGGTACAGATCACTACCGCCTCTGGGCTACCAAAACTAGTGCAGAGTGATATCCCTGTGCTGAGCGTTCTAATGACTTTATAAAGTCCATAAAAAAATTCACTTGAATGGGACCTCAATCTAAGAGACAGGACTCAGTGGTGCTTTTGGGGTAATGGTGTTTTTTTTCAAGTTGCATGCCATCTGTGAACGTTACTGCAAATGCTGGGCAAATAAATAAATATTATAGGATTATGATGAGCTGCAATGAATGACGCTTCCTGAAAGCTCTGTGGTAGTAATAACTGGGTTTTGTTGTCTTTTGTATTCATGCTTTGGGTCACGTGATGTCCTTAATATTTGCAAAATAAGGATACGTGAGCTGTCTGACAGGCGGATGGGTTGCCCATCTATTACTTGGACCTGTTCAGGTAGTTTATTTAACATTTTATCAGGAGATTGCTCCAATGGAATAATCCCCAGTCCTTGGAAAAGTTACTTTTCAAAGTAATGCATTACAATATTGCATTACTACATTAAAAAGTAACTAATAGCATTACTTAGTTACTTTTTATGGGAAGTAAAGCAGTACGTTACTTTTGTTACTTTTTGTCTCCTGAGCTGGGTTTGCTTATTCAATTTTAATAACAAATATGTGACCCCTGGACCACAAAACCAGTCATAAGGGTCAATTTTTTGAAAATTAGATTTATACGTCATCTGAAAACTGAATAAATAAACTTTCCATTGATGTATGGTTTGTTAGGATAGGACGATATTTGGCTGAGATGCAACTATTTGAAAATCTGGAATCTGAGGGTGCAAAAAAATCTAAATATTGAGAAAATCACCTTTAAAGTTGTTCAAATGAAGTTCTTAGCAATGCATATCACTAATCAAAAATTAACGTTTGATATATTTATGGTAGGAAATTTATCTTCATGGAACATGATCTTAATATCCTAATGAGTTTTGGCATAAAAGAAAAATTGATAATTTTGACCCATACAATGTATTGTTGGCTATTGCTACAAATATACCCCAGCGACTTAAGACTGGTTTTGTGCTCCAGGGTCATATATAATTTTGACAGCTGTAAAGGCCCTTTCACACCAAAAAAGAAATTAATAAGCCTCAGGCTGAAGGCAGTGCCTCTGCACTTACTCTCAAAACATGTGAATAAATGGGAAAACAAAGTAACTTGCATTACTTATTTGAAAAAGTAATTTTCTTGTAAATTTAAAAGTAATGCATTACTTTACTAGTTACTTGAAAAAAGTCATCTGATTAACAAGTAACTTGCGTTACTTGTAACGCGTTACCCCCAACACTGGTCCTTGCTCAGCCTTCCCTGCCTCTGTTTTCTGTCCCCTGAGAATCATTCGCACACGTTCCCTAATAATTGCGAAAACGCTGGCCAGTTTGTCCACCAAATTAGCAGGTGCCTGAAGTGAGGTTTTGACCCCTAAATCATGATGGTCACTTGGGGTCAGTACACCACATCCCTGTGCAGACCCTCAACTTGCGGCTATTACCCAATGCCCCCTGCTGCACTCACCGGTATTTAGTACTGCCTGGAATTTCCACTTTTATAATGGAGCATTGGTCTTTGCTTCACAATCCCCCTGCAACATCAGGAAGGTCAGTGTTATTGCGGGGAGAGAGAGTGAGAGAGTGATGAGTGAGGGAAACTCCCACAGTGGGAGCTGGTTAGCAGTGTTTCCTCTTAGCTACATGCATGCATGGCTGTGCACTTCTTATGTGGCCACACAGAAAAAATAAAAAGCATGTGCACAGATGCAAAAAAAATATTGTATTATAACCAGGGGTGCACATAAGTTTTTCAGCCTGGAGAGCACCTGGAGATTTGGTTTGGTCCTCACACTGCTCATAGTGTGACCCAATAAATATAACTATAAAAAATAAATTAATAATAGTGATAATATTATTGCACGTTATTTTTTTTATTTTTAATAAAATAAAAAACTAAATAATAAAGTGTGATAATACTATACAACAGTACGATACAAATACAATTGTTTTATAGTAAACTTAAAGATAAAATGCTAATATTTACTTCTTTTTTTTTATATGAATTTTCATCATTTTCAAACTTAAAATCTGCCAGCTTTTATTTTGGCAGGTGGCCAGCAAGTAAGTAAGATTTATGCTTTCAGTTTGAATAGAAATCTTATATAGTACAGTTTTTCGATGTAAAATGGTAATTGTGCATTAACAGCTGTCAACCATGTCGCTACGCAAATTATATTATATTATATTATATTATAATTGGTTTAATGCAGCCTGTATAACCCTCAAGTATGCGCCCGCTGTAGCCCAAAATATATTTTTTACAGAAACCAGGGTCGTCTAGTGATTACAATTTTTAATTGAATTAATTACATGATGTGCAGCTTAATTAACCTACAAGCCCAAATCAGAAAAAGTTGGGACATTTTGTAAAATGCAATGAAATCAAGAATCTGAGATTTGTTAATTCTCTTAAACTTTCATCTAATTGACAAAAGTACAAAGAAAAGATTTCCAGTGTTTTCACTGACCAACTTAAATGCCTTTTGTAAATATAAACAAATTTTGATTTTGATGACTGCAACACGGACTGAGGCAAAATAAGTGACTGCATAGAATTGATGTACAGCTTTCTCCTTCAGTAACAGAGATTCAAGTTGCATTTCTTGATGCAGCAGCAGACTGTGTTAAGTGACAGCAGTTTTCTGAAGTACTCCTGAGCCCATGTGGCTATATTTAACACTGTAGCATGATGATTTCTCATGCAATGCCATCTGAGGGGTCAAAGGTCATGCACATTCACCTGAGGTCTCCTGCCTTACCCTTCACAGACTGAGATTTCTCTGGATTCCCTGAATCTTTTGACAATATTTTGTATGGTAGTTGGTGAAAGATCTAAATTCTTTGCGATTTTTCATTGAAAAATGTGATTTTTTAATTTGTTTGACACTTCTCTCATGAAATTTGGCACAAAGTGATGAGCCAAACATTTGTTTATATTTACAAAATACATTTAAGTTGGTCAGTGAAAATGCTGGAAATCTTTTCTTTGTACTTTTATCAACTAAATAAAAATTTAAGACAATTAACAAATCACAGATTCTTGATTGCATTGCATTCTAACCTGTCCAAACTTTTTCTGATTTGGGATTATAATATTTTATTAGTTACATGTAAATAGAATAACACCAGTTACTTTAAAGAGAGTAAAGTTTTATTGTTTCATCATATTCATATCAAAATTCATTTTAAAGCACATACCATTTATCACATATCAAAGTCTCTCTGTTTCTTTACCCAGCAAAGTTCATATTAGTGTTCCCCCAAAATCCATCTTGTTTAGGATCACCTGAAAACTTAATTTAATCAACTCTTAAGATCTATTTTTCATGCATTAGCTCTTATAGATATTCAGAGACCTGCAAAGGTTGAATGACTCTGCCAACTGGCCGTGGTGCAGTGTCATCTAATATTAGGACAGCGTCATTATGGCTGAGATTTCTTTTAAGATCGTTTCTGATGTTCTTCCAATAAAGGGAGGTATCTACACCTTGCATACATATCATCTTTATTAAATGCAACAGGCAGCATTGTAGTTTTGTAGTTTAGTAGGTGCTTTAGTGTTATTTGTCATTGGGGTGATCAGACAAGGCAGTTAAAAGTCTATTGTTTAGTCTTGCCTCAATTTTACAAAGAGCAGTTTGAAGTACTTTATCATCTAGTACTATTTGTTTTAATACTTTTGTTTCCAGACCTTGGTTTCATTGTTGAGTCCTCTGCTTTAAGCCTTAAATATTCTTTTGATGGCTCAACAACATGCCACTAAAACAGGATCTATAGTTATCCAAGACTGCTTTTCCATGACTCCACAAAATCTGTAAGAGTTACTCTCCTCAAATATGAGTTGCCATCAAATCACATGCAATTAATCACCATCTGTCTTTAAATGCAGATTTTGATGCCAGCAATTTTAGGTCTGATGATATATTCATTTCATCTACCTTATAGTCTTAATCACTGCAAACGACTTTAGTTAAAGATCATGCCTGAGTTTTGTTTGTTTGTTTGTTTTTGATAGAATTTGAGTTTAATATGTATAAACTATGCTTATTTTTATTTTTTTTACCATATATACAAAGGTCATTTAACCAAAAAATATAAGGAGAGGGACTTGAGGATTTCCAATGAAGCAGTATCTGTCTACTAGTATCTGGCTACTAATGAAGCAAGAGCGATAACATCAGCTTGGCTTATTGTGCAGGCCCTCAACAGGAGATACTGCAAAGATTGCAATAAATGGGCAGGGTTTCAGAGTAATATTAAGGGCCTCTGACTAGAAAGGCCTGGTATGGTGTATGGTCTGCCAGGGTGAGTGAGCATCTAATGCAACAGTCAGCCTCTGTTACATTTCTTCAATTTTGCTGTAGTGAATTTTGTGAACCACCTCGAATTGGACAAGATACATATCAGCATAAATACAGGTAGAGTTAGTATTAGCACCGATCTACAGATCTCCATCAAGTTCATATCTGAGTTCTTTCTCCCAGGTTTCCTTGAGACCAGAAAGAGAAGGAGATTGTAAGGAGCATTGTGTGTGTGTGTGTGTGTGTGTGTGTGTGTGTGTGTGTGTGTGCGTGTGTGTGATGAATGCAAAGTGTTTGATGAATGTTAGTGTGCTGACTAACAGTAGTGGACGATTGTTACAGTGCTGAAGGCCTTTTTTATTGGGGTCCATTAATTTAGTAATATTTTCTTTGTGTAGTGATTTGAATGATTTGAGTTTGTGATGTGAATCCCTTAATAATGAAAACTGGGAGAAAATTGAAATGATCAGTGATAAGTGTCCATGAGAGCATGAACTCTCTTTGAGCCTTTGACAGCCATTCATGCCATCGTTTGCTGTTTTTGCACTTACTTTAGTTTATACTACAACATTTCAAGCTTCAAATTTTAAACTTTCAAAAACTTTCAACTCTGCATTTGGTACAGTACTTTCAGTTCCATTTCTTGTTGTTCCTTTTGAGTTTTTGGTTTCATTTCTTGCATTTCTAAGTCACGCTTTTCTTTAAAAGCTTCTTCTCATTCAAGTAATGTCGCTTTCCTGGTCTCCGCCTTTACACTTGAAAATGTTGTTGATGCCGTTTTAGAGACCCTTGAAACTTGACAAACAGGGAAAATCCAGCATGGTTTTCAAACTTTGTGTAGTGGCAAAACCCAAATAAATCAAAATTCACCACATTTCACCACTTCTGTGTATGTATTATGTTATGTGAAGAGTGCTCTTAAATTTGATAAACGGATTAATTACGCTGTTAAGAATAGTTTTTACCAGCTAAGAGTGATTTTGAAATGAAAACTTCTTAGATAATTTTAAAGATGTGGAGACAGTTGTTCATGTTCATGCATTACCTGGATTACTGTCACCTTTATAGTGGAATCTGTCATTGATATTTATCTCATTTGGAGCTTGTGCCAACTGCTGCTGCAATGTTTCTGACTAGCACCAAGAAATGATGGGAATAAAACATTACTCCAGTCATGTCTTCCCTTCACTGTTTGCAAGTTTGGTATAAAATTGATTTTTGATTCATTTTATTAATCGGTTTTAAAGTGTTAGATAACAGGTCACCTCATTATATTTATAAATATAGACCACTGACTTTGACACTGTGTCAGACTCAGTGGATCAGGTGATAGATCGATAGATAGCCCAAAGAACCGAACCCACGGGTGCCACAGTAAAAAATGTCTGTCCACTGCTCCAGGTGTGTGTGTTCACTACCATACACATCATGTCACTTTTTTTAAAATGGTTTGTTGATGCAGGAAGGAGGAGGCAGGAACTCAAGGCCTTTGAGGTCTTGAACCATGACTCACATCAACATCCCGATAATAAAATCTGATAAAAGAGCGCCCAACCTGCCACCACACAAATATCCTCCAAAGATGCACCCTAAGATAAGGATTAGAGTGAGCTCAAATGCCAAGAGGTGAAGATAACCCATGTGTCTCATAAGCCAATTGCATCTGTCACCTAAACCAACATCCTTTGTTTATTTTTACGGCAACCAAAAAAACAAACAGCTCTCTTAAAAGACGTCAGGGCCAACAACAAAAGTATCAGAATTCTCTCTAAAGCTGACTCCAGGAGCTCAAATGGAGGCCCTATTAAAGACAATAGTTAAGTCCCAAGAAGGAGCACAATCAGCACAGAAAGGTCTCGGCCTACTCATCATTAAACGGGGATCAAGTGAATACCTCCCAAAAGAAACACTACCAATTGGTGCATGTTCAGCTGAAACATGCTTTAAGTATATCAGAAAAACACTGAAAACTTTGAAGGAATGGGGAGCTTGGCAGTGAACTGGATCAGGATTGTGTTCTCTGCACAATGAAATAAATAGCTGCCACTTAAAAACACAGAGGTATTCTCTGCTAAAAGACCAGAAGTAATCAGAGAGCCCCAACCATTCTTGGAAGAACTGCCAGAAGCACTTGTTGGTAGGAAGGCATACATGAGGGTTATTGTCCATGCATGAACCGAAGCATCTGTCCTCAGAGGCAATAGAGGGGAAAGAGAGAATCGGATCCACTTCTGCCCAGTCTAACCTTTGCCAAATCAGATCCATGGTCTGAGGGTGCAATCTCCATTCTCTCATTCAGACTTTAAGTTTTGTGGACATTCACACGAAGACAGGCACTAGTCAGGTGGCTACACAGCATTTGACCACTGGATTTACAAAAATCAGTTCAGGTTTAAGGAGTGTTTCAACATTGCATCAACTACTGATGAACACATTCATTTTTATTTGAATTATCATTCAGTAGGTTATTTAACCATTTATTACTATGTCTTTGGAAGGCTTTCAAACTAATTAAAAGGCACACATTATTTCTTATTTACAAGTAATGTAGGCATTTTGTCATCTGAATCCCTTTCACCTAATATATTTACTTGAAGTACCCCTGAGATTTTAAAATAAATATTTTAGTAATTAATTATCACATTTGCATGTTCACAGTTCTGTGATGTTGGTTAATGGTCATGTGACACGCAGGTAAATAAATAAAACATTTATTTTTTTTTAGTAAGTGATTTATTTTAATTGATGTTATATTAAAATGATTTATTTTCATTTTACATTTTTATGATCTAATTAATGATTAGCTTTTCATTAAACTCATGAACCCCCTACAGTTCCTTTACGAACCCCAGTTTGGGAAACCTAAATGTAATGTAATGTTTAATGCACTTGATGTTGTTAATTACAATGAATGGAAAATATTTTCTTACTCTTTGTATTTTTATATCAATATGGTACAAGATTATCTTATTTATTTTTTAGTTAGGTCAAAAGTAATCTAAAAGTAATCAAAAAGTAATCTGATTATATTAGCTATAATGTGTAATGTAATGGATTACGTTACTAACTACAATTTATGTCATGTAATTTGGAATCAGTAATGGGCTACAATTTGTAAGTAATCTAACCCAGCTCTGACTACTGGACTTACCTGAATTGCTGTGGTGCTCACATTACACAACAAGGTTTCTCGTCATCTGTCATTATCTTGTCATAGCAGCGTGTATACTACACAACACAATGCTGATGAGGTGCACAAACTACATGGCATTTGGACAAGATTTATCCATTTATACCATGTGCTCCATGACTGGCTGGATTAGTTCTACCTTGTCGTTGCACTACAAGATCACGTGGCAATATTATCAAACAGGTTTGAAACTATCTGTTTGGTGATGAGTTTTTGGCTCAAGGTCTGCATTTACAGTCACACCAGAGCCAGTGTTCAACTGGGATTAGGACTTGGTTTTATGAAGACCAGTCAAGTTCTTCCACACTGACTCAATCAATCATTTTCTTTTTGAACCTTGTCTTATACACAGAGGCATTGTCATGTTAGAATAGAAAAGGGTCCTGTCCAAACTGTTGCTATAATATTAGAAGCACACAATTTCCTACAATATCATTCTATGCTTTAACATTAAGATTTGTACTCATAGAAATTACTAAAGTAGTCAAACCTGTTCATTAGAAGGGGGCGACCCAATACTTTTGGCAATATAGTGTGTGTGTGTGTGTGTGTGTGTGTGTGTATATATATATATATATATATATATATATATATATATATATACACACACACACCTTGAAAGCCCCCTTAGACTACACACATGCTGTCCATCCTGATGCCCACATGACAGGTTTGAATGTTTGGAAATTAATTTCTTTCTTGAGGAAAAGCTCACTAAATTTCCTGCCGTGAGCTGAGAGACTCTGAGGGCATCATTAAAACAGGCAGATGTGCTTCAGAGGTCTGACACAGTTCTTCAGTTTAGCCTGTCACAAAATGGGAAATGTACAGCCTGACTCAATATGAGGGGTCCAGAATGCACCATGGGGGCACATCTTGTTGGAGCACTTTGGTTGTGTAAACTGAAGCGCAGCTCCTAAGCTCTGAGGGTGATGTTGCACAGTTGAATTGTCATCTGAAACACAGCACTGACAAGAGTAGAATCAGTAATGGAGCAACCAAACGCACGAGCCGGGAAGGGCCATGCTTCCTGGTTTCCTCAGTGTTTAAAGCAGCAGTAGAGCAAAATATATACAAGCCATAAGAAACTGCATTACAAGCTTCCAGTTCAACTCCACACTTTTGAGTGTGAAAAAGAAAAAGAGAAATGTATCTGCTCACTCTCTATAGCCTGAAGCTTAACATCAGGGCCCCAAGACAATGGCTCATACAGCGCTTTTGCAGAAGAAGGGTGACAGGCATTGGCCATCATTTTTTGGAAAAGAAGACAAGTCTTGAGTGAAGCACTTCATTTTAAAATGATCACAGTGTGAGCAGTTGGGCAAGCCAAGAAGCATGGCTTTCACATGGTGAAGGTCAAACCAATTAAAGGAGACCTATTATGTCCCTTTTTACAAGATGTAATATAAGTCTCATGTGTCCCCAGAACGTGTCTGTGAAGTTTCAGTTCAAAATACCCCACAGATCATTTATTATATAATTTTTTACAAATGCCTATTTTGAGTGGAAGCAGAAACATGCTGTTATTATTGTTTTAGTGACTCAATTAAAGTGAACTCTGTCTTCCCTTACTGTGGAAAACAATGCCATTTCATCAGTGTGCGCTTTTGCTTATTATGAGGACACTCATATTAAAGGTGACATATCATGAAAATCTGACTTTTTGGCCGTGTTTAAGTGCTATAATCAGGTCCCCGGTGCATCTACCAACCCAGAAAATGTGTAAAAGAACAACCCAGTAATATTTTGATTAGCTTTCCTCTGCAAGCTAGAGAAAAAAAATGAGCTGCTCAGATTTCGCTCCCCTTGTGACGTAGAAAGGGGATCTTATTATAATATTACCGCCCCTTAATCTGCAAGTTTCCACCCATGACGCCGCCATTGTGTTTTCACAAGCGACAACAGTGTACCAGTTCTAATGCCGTGATGAAAGTTGGAGCAAAGCATGCTAACTGTTCTGTCTTTTCTGCACTGACGAGCGCAAAACACTGTTTAGAGTCCCAGCTTCAGAGAGCAGCAGATTTATTGACTTATTTACTGTATATTACGCTGCTTCCGCACAGATCTAATATAAACATGCCATTTCTTACCCAGCTGTTTACCTTCACAGACATAACCCACTGTTTTTGTAACTCGTGTGTGTTTTTAACATAAACTTGTGTGTGTTTGCCCATTTAAGCGCAATAAGACATGAAAGAGAACTTAGTTTAGTACTCACATGCCATGTGACAGCCGCTTTCTGTGCGCATGCTTCAGATGTGTGCGCTCAGAAGTTTAAACCAATATGGCTTTAAAACGCATGACTTCAGTGTGATAGACATGATAATCAAAACCAAACAGATGTTTTTAGCAGAGTATCTGAGGAAGGAGCTGTAAAGGCACAGCCCTATTCTGGAAAAGGGGGTGGGGAGCAGCAGCTCATTTGCATTTAAAGAGACATGCTGGAAAACTCTAAAGAAAGTTAGTGCAGATAGCCTAATGGCCGCACTGACATATAGTGCTGTTGTGCTACAGGCGTCCTGAGTTCATAGCATGGGCAGATAAATCATCTTCCAGAAGAAGGCACTTTTGAGACACTGGTGACACAGCTTATTGGAGGACAGCACTAGCACCATCAGCCAATGAACTGGCATGATTCTATATGGGCTTCAGACAGTCGACGCACCTGGAGGGTGTTTCCATAGTCAGCTGATGACACAGAGTCAAGTGAACCTCATAGGAACTGTGCAGACATCAACAATATTTTCAGCCCTTTTCAGTTGCTAGAGACCTTAAAGGGATATTTCACCCAAAAAATAAAATTTGCTGTTAATTTACTCCCCATCAGGCATTTCAAGATGACTTTTTTCTTCAGTAGAAGAGTAAAGAAGATTTTTGGCTGAACCTTTTGGTCCTTGTTGATTCATAAAATTGAAGTCCACTGCTACCATCACTTTGGGAGTCAAAAAATCATATCAGGCCACATAGAATTAATACCTGTGGCTCCTGATGATATATTGAGGTCTACTGAAGCAAAATGATTGGTCTGTGCATGACCATCATAATCTGTAATCCATAGGAAAAGGTCAGGAGTGATGTCCGGTTTGTGAACGAATCGTTCTTTTGAACCGGTTGTATTTAGTGAACTAGATGAACTAGATGAACCAGTTCACCAAATCGGCCTGAAGCCTTTGAATCAGTTTGCGAACCAATCAAAACTCCCTTTTAGATGCCTGACAGTCACTCCAACTGGAAATGAGCCAAAATAGTGGTGATCCTGTGATGAATGAACTGATTCAGAGCTCCAGTTCCTCCAACAGTCACTGAACTGGGGAATCAGTTCAACTCAAACCGGAGACCGATGAGCCGCTGATACGAGCATATGTGAACTGAGAGCTTGAATGAAGGGGCCAAATGAACGTTTTTATGGTTTCTTATGGTTTATGTAAAAAGGTGAGCTGATGAAGACTAGTTTATCCACTTTATAACCATCTGCGTTTCACATTATGATTGGGTGCTTTAAAAATATATGTGCATATATGTTTCATCATTGTATGATTACGTAAACAAACTAGTGAATTGGTTATTTGAACCAGTTAGTTGAAATGAACTGTCCGAAAGAATCAGTTCGCAGAAAAGAATTGTATTTCCCCGTTTGACGTGAGGCTCTGGTCACAGGTAATAATGTCGTAAATAATGTTCAGTTTCTTGCACCGACCGATTGTTTCGCTTCATAAGACCTTAATATATCATTAGGAGCCAAAGGTAATTTTGTCTTGCCTGATGTGCTTTTTTTACTCTCAAAGTGACAATAGCCGTTGAGTTGCATTTTATGCATTATGGAGCATGGTTTCAAGCTAAAAATCTTTACTGTTTTACTGAAGAATAAAGTCATGTACCTCTTGGAAGGATAAGTAAATTAATAGCAAATTTTCATTTTTGGGTGAACAATCCCTTGACTTACTGAAAATGTAAGGCTGTTTTTGATGCATATAAAATATGTTTAAACACCATTGCTACTGTGAAGCATAGTGGTGTATTCATCTTTTTGACATAGAAATAGACACATAGAGGCACATCATTTTACAGTATAACACTGACCTAAAACACACAGAAAAATGATTCATCAAAGCATGGAGTTTCCACTGGGAGTTGATGTTCACTGATACTCTTCATCTTAATTGCATAATTCTCACAGAAGAATCAGCAAAGCTTATACAAGCAATGGAAAAAGCATGTAATTGTTTATTGATGATTGCAGTTTCAATCATCTGAAAGTACATACTTGTACATACACTATATAGACAAAAGTATTGGGACCCCCTTCTTTAGAACAGAAAAATGCACTTCCAAATCTGTGGCAACAACGATGGGAACATAATTCATGTATTTAAAAATTGTATTTCCATCTCTGTTGCAACAGTTTTGGAAGTGTCTAAAATGACTGAACCCATATGTACAAGTCATTGGTGTTTGGTGATGAGTTTTTGGCTCAAGGTCTGCATTTACAGTCACACCAGAGCCAGTGTTCAACTGGGATTAGGACTTGGTTTTATGCAGACCAGTCAAGTTCTTCCACACTGACTCAATCAATCATTTTCTTTTTGAACCTTGTCTTATACACAGAGGCATTGTCATGTTAGAATAGAAAAGGGTCCTGTCCAAACTGTTGCTATAATATTAGAAGCACACAATTTCCTACAATATCATTATATGCTTTAACATTAAGATTTGTACTCATAGAAATTACTAAAGTAGTCAAACCTGTTCATTAGAAGGGGGTGCCAATACTTTTGGCAATATAGTGTATGTGTTGTTTCTTTTTGGACCAACTCCAGTTGTTTGTTTCTGCAGATGGCTATCCCAAGGAGGAGATTGTATACAAGTGGAAGCGCAGCTCAGTGGAGGTTGGAGACATCCGCTCCTGGCGTCTTTACCAGTTCTCCTTTGTTGGCCTGAGAAATACCTCAGAGGTTGTCAGGACTGTGTCAGGTACAGTTTCAGCTTTTACTGCCATGTTTGTTTGTTTTTTCTTAAATTTCTAAAATGTGTTGCAAACTTGTTTGCAAAAACAAGGTTATTTGGGCAGAAGGACCAGATTTTTTTTTGTATTTGATACCATCTGTCATTAAAGCATCAGTAGTGGGTAATTTGTAAACTATTTTTAATAGATATTTTTAATATCTGCATAAGCTGTTAAGTTTTTCTATTTGGCCAATAACTGTCATAAGCAGGTCTTTTATAATGCACTATGCTATGTGCACCTGGTCGCTTGATTAAACAGCTTACAAATCTAGTGGCTTGATGTTTGTATATCTGGGTTAGTCATGTCCAGATTTTTTGAACAAGCGTTTTAGCAATTGGTACCTGGCTTCACAGCGAGCAGTAATGGCAAATGAGAAAACCCACTATAATTTTTTTAAATACTACTGTTTTTGTCACAAAATGTAATTTTAAGAGCTTTAGGCAAGTTTTTTTTTTTTATCCTTTATCTAGACATTGAGACTTCACAGTCTCTTTTTCCAAAGAGACCTGGTCATGACAGCAGCACATAGAGTTGCACACAAAATCAGCTACAAAACCAAAGACTCATACAAAACAATTGATGAAAGTAGGATCAATTGAAACAAGACTCTTTTAAAACAGTTTGAAAAAGACATTTAAAAGTACCCAGGGATGGCAATGGCTCTAGTTTAACTACAGTTTGCAGGTCATTCCAAGCCCAGGGGGCATAAAAGGAAAAAGCACATTTTCCAAATTCTGAGCATATTTTTGGAACTTTTAACCAGTGAATGATTGAGATCTAGTGCAGTAACTATTTGTTTAACAAATTTTAAACACAGAGATAGTATGTTAAAAGCGTATTTTAGTTCATATTAATTGTGTCCCAAAATAGCACAGTTGAGTACACTTAGATGGTCTTAAGTTTATCTTAAGTATTAGAGAATCATTTTTAGTATATTAAGTACAAAAATAGTGCGCGAAAATAGAGCACTTTAAGTACATTATGGAAGTGTGCTTTTTTTCACCTGGGTTAACAATGAACATATACATATGCAATTTCCTCCTATGATGTGTTTGTTTACACTTGAAATCTGTGGTACATTTATAAATATAGCACCTACAGTATATCTGAAAATTTGCTCCAGTGTTTTCAGAGTTGTGAGGACCGGCGATCACCGGACAGTCGAGTCCTTCTGACATTTGCCGCGGGCTCTGATGTCTCTGTAGTGGTTAAACATGATATCATTAATTTGGGGTATATCTAATGCTTCAATTCATAGAGATCAATGCATTGGCCTGGGGCCTTCAGCTGAATCACAGCTGTGGTTAAACAGAGCCACATCTCACAAGACCAAGTGTGATCCCATTTACCAGCATGTAGCTTAAGATGTACCGAAAACATTGCAGGGTGGAGCGAGATAACGAAAAGAAGGAGTGAGAAAGAGACTATGACAAAAATAACAGATGAGTGAGAGAGCGGTGATTGGCTTGTGGAGGCAGTCAGCAGTTTGCAGCCATCCTAATGCATCATGGGAGTCGCTTTAAAAAGATTTTGAAACGTGTTAGTGTAGATACATGCTTCCTTTTTCGGAGTAGAGCTATTCTCGGAGTGATCTGATGCTGTTGTCTGTGTGCATCGGTCTGTGGGATTTGGCTTGAGTCGTGAATGCCCTGGGACACATCAACTTCCTTCTGCGTTTACAGACACCTACGGTTTGCAGATGAGCCTCTGGCGGTGCTAATCTGGAGGCAGTGGTGGTGAATGAACATGCCTCGTTTTTCAGGGCAAGGAAAACATTTTTAGGCTCCCAGGTCTCTTGATTGGTCCAGATTAACAGAAGATGTGAAATGCCCTTCAGCCACTGTACAGACTAATATTTTCTACTTTAGTTTCCTTTTGTCAGACTACAACATGAAGACAAAAAGACAAAGCTTGTGTCTGAAAGTAGCAACACTATTAAGCAGAGATGGAAACTGTGACTTGGACTCCAGTGACACTTAATTCTACACTTAAAAACTGACTTGAGACTTGACTTGAGACTTCAAAAACACGTCATTGCTGATTATGGTCTCTCTTTAACAGCCTCAAATGCCATATTTTTCTATTCATTCCTCATTCATTCATTCCCTATCAATATGTGCTGCAGGAGCAAATATCAGAATAATTCTTCTCTAGAGTCTGCATTATTGAGACACATCTAAGGCACGCACGTTCATCACCCACTGGAAATGTGTGACAATAAAGCTTACCTTGTGATAATCTTTGTGTCATTTAATTTGAAATGCAATCCAGTGTTTCCCATTAATCACCTACTCTGGTGGACGCCGGAGTTTATAATGAACGGAAGATATTTTCACACTTCTCATAATAACATAAACTGTCTTTGAAGTTATTGCTTTGGCAAAGCATCTGTCAAACAAACAAAAATCAAAAGCGTGGTATGGCTTAGTGTCTTTACCACATGCATGATTTCCAAAATTTTTGTAGACAGATTATTACAGTGTTTCACCAGATTTGTGATGAGACGCATTTGTAAACCTGTTTTCGCTGAAACTGCAAGTTTCTGCAAAAAAAAAAAAATAATAAAATAAAATAAATAAAACATTATAGTTTTCCTACTGTAAATTTGAATGTGTTATACAATAATTAATTTTTCATTTACATTTACATTGCAGATGTATTAAACTATAATATATTACTACTACTAATATTAATAAAAAATATAATTATTGTTATATTCTAATTGCTTGGCTATTGCTAAAAATAGAATAGACTTGACTTGGTCTTGGACCTTAGGGACTTGTGAACATGTCTGCTATTAAGTTAACATTTTTTTAGCAGTTTTGTCATTCATCTGTTTTAAAAAGAGTGTTGTGCCTGAGAAAGATCAGACACTGAATTACCCCTAATCTGCAATCAACAGCTCTAAAAAAAAAAAAATGGTCAAAACCCCTCTAAAACCAGGCTGAAATAACTAGATTGTATAAGTATCCAGACCTGTAACTCAGCTCTGGCAGTGATTAGAGCCTCAAGTCTTTTTGGATGTGATTCAACAAGCTTTAATCATCTGGGGATTTTCTGCCATTTTTCTCTGCATATCCTTTCAGGCTCTGTCAGGTTGGACGGGGACTGCTAGTAGACAGACATTTTCAGGTCTCTCCAGAGTTTCTCAAATCTGGGCTCTGGCTGGGCCACTTAATATTCACAGAGTCATCCACACGACACTCTTGCATTGTCTTGGCTTGCTTAGGATCATTGTCCTGTTGGAAGGTGAACCTCCTGTCCAATCTAAAACCCTGAGTGCTTTGGACCAGGTTTTCACTGAGAATTTTCTCTGTGTTTTCATTTGTTCATCTGTCCTTCGACCATGACCAGTCCCCCTGTGCCTCTTCACTGTTGAGATGCCAATACACAGGTGATGAGTGCTCTCTGGTTTTCTCACAGCATTTAAAACCCACTACATCTAAATCTGATTTTATTCCCGTAAGCCTTTTCAACTCAGGCTCTTGAAGACATTGAGTCATGTATTCTATCTACCAAAAACAAGCCTGTTGCAAAGACCATCCCTGAATACTTTAAATGGGACCTATTATGCCCCTTTTTACAAGATGTAAAAAGAGCGCATATGTGAAGTTTTAGCTCAATATACCCCACAGATAAATTTTTACAGCTTGTTAAAATTGCCATTTTTAGGGCGTGAGCCAAAACGCGCTGTTTTGAGTGTGTTGCTTTAAATGTGAGTGAGCTGTTGCTCCCGGAGAAGAGGGCGGAGCTTCAAGAGCTCACGCTCAGGCATTAGCAGTGCTAGCCTTTACAAATAAACATTCCACTATTAATACAAACCTGTTATCTTTACAGAAAACTACTCGGTTTCAAAGTCAGTCATCTGATTATACTGTGCACAATAAATTCACGTTTATGAATTACACAGACGGGGAGCACTGCGGGATAAAAATAACAACATAGCTGGTCTCATGCTATCACAAACTTCATAAGTCCCACTTCTGATTATGAGCTCGACAGCTTCAAGCGATCGACTCACATTGCTTTCATACGCAACTTTTAACTACCACATTCCTATTCACGATCATTCTGGCAGCACTTGAAGGCAGCATCAGTGCAAACACACAGAGACAATGATAGCTTTAGCAGTTAGCCTTACAGAGTGCCAAGAAGCTCTTTCAGAAAGGCAGTTTGGAAAACAAACGCGTGATACTTACTTTGTCTGGAGCTGACGTTCGTGCACGAAGCGTTGGTATTAATTCCTAAACATTTAGGGGACGTTACCGATTTTTTCCGGGATATTTCCTTCGAAAATGAAATTTAACCACAGTGTCCTCGGCTCAGATGGGGGGAGATTATGGTGACTCCTATGTTCATTAGTGCATCCCAAAACACAACACTTGTAAAGCCTCTTTGGTGCTGACAGTGTATATATCTCCAGTAATGGCGGACCGCAGCTTCTCACTCAGGGCTGTGTTTATGCTAATAGGGCAGAGAGCGTCACTAATGGGCGGGACTTTTTCCCCTCAGTGACGCGCAGAGAGGGAGAATCTGAAACAGCTCGTTTGGAGAGACTGTTCATGATTTATTGGTTTTATAAATAAATGAGTGGGTGGATTTTTAACATTATAGGCTGGTTGTTTTCACACACTGCGGCCACACAACTGTGTTCAAACAGCTTATAAAAGTGATTTTTCCATAATAGGTCCCCTTTAAGTACATGACTGTTTGACCCATATTGAAAAGTCTTATCTAATTTTATGCCAATTTATAATTTACTTTTATGCCCAAAGTTTTAGATAAAGCAAACTCTGTCCAAACATAAAGTTTTTTGAGTCCAATAGTGTGTTTGAAATCTTTCAGTCTGGGTTTAGAAACCCATAAGAGAGTCTGCTCTTTTATGTGTTTTAACTTAAATATAGTTATCTGTTGATTCAGGACACTCTGCCCTCAGTTGACTCAAATCTTATCTGAAGTAGAGAACTTTTTCAGTCTGTGTCGATATTTTTTTCCACAACTAAATCAGTTTTGACCTGTGGGGTGCCTCAAAGCTCTACTCTTGTCCCTAATTTATTCTCTTCTATGCTGATTTTTAACAAACACAGAGTATTGTTTCATTGCTATGCTACACTCAAATTGATGTGTCTTTTAGGCAAAGCAACATCAATTATCTCAGCTCTTATCTCCGCTTGTCTGTAGGATATGAAAGCTAGGATGCCAATAAACTTTTGATTTCAATTTTAATGAGAATAAGACTAAGGCAATTGTGTTTTGACCTGTAGCTACAGCAGGTAGCATAAATCAAATGTTGGGTATCTTGGCCTTGTTAAATCCTGAGTAAATAAATAAAAGTGATGTATTTGATTCTGTTGAAGTATGATAAGCAGATAAATGCAGTGGTAAACTCTAGTTTCTTGCAGTTAAATCTTGCAGTCTTCGTGAAGGTCAAAAGCGTTTTAGCCTTTTCAGAGTTTGAAAGTGATATACATGCTTTTATCTCATCTTGTTTAGATCTGCAGTCACTGCAGATCACTGTCTTAAGAACACAAAGGGGAGAATTAGAGTTTCTGACCTGAAGATGATGAAGATGATGATGATGATGATGCCTCACAGACCTTTAAGCTTCACCAGGCTGCAGTTTTTTTCATTTATCAAAGATCCTCCGCATCAAACCAGTTCTCTCTCTCTCATCAAACATCAACTGGAGCCTCAACAAACTGACACAGGACACTCTTTCAGATAGGCGAGACATGCAAATATCAAGTCATAGGATTTAATGCATTAAGAATTACTCACCTCTTTTCACAAGATGTGTTAAAATTAGGACAGTGATGATTCATTCAGGCTGTTGAGCTGCTGAATTGCAGATATTGCCAAAACTGCATGATTTTATTCTTTAATCTGCTTAAACTTCCCTAATCATGCTGATTGTTTCTGCATGCTCTTAAATAGTGTTGGTCAATATTAGAATATTATTGTCTGTCTATGTCCTAGTGTAGTCTATAGACATTATAATTAAACATTTGTTGGATGAATATTGACT
Source organism: Tor tambroides (assembly GCA_021397915.2). Lineage (NCBI taxonomy): Eukaryota > Metazoa > Chordata > Actinopteri > Cypriniformes > Cyprinidae > Tor > Tor tambroides. The sequence goes on along the minus strand of JAFVLL020030557.1, from coordinate 72,693 downwards.
GGATCTCTGAGACCGATTCTGCCAGAGACACAAAACAGTTACTTGATCCAAATACCTATAATTGACTATGTCACTATGTCATTGGATGTCTAGCAGGATCATCGTCAGCTTCTGATTGGCTGAAGTAAGTCACTCTCAGGCAATGGGATGCAGTGTCTCGTTCCCTTCTCAGGGAACTAAACTGTACCTACAGGTAATTAGGCTGCCCCTGAGCAATCACTTAAAATAAATACAACCTATACTTATATAACTCTGGGTAAATAATTGTTTTAGTGTGAAAATTATGGGTAGTACTATACATACAAAGACAGACAAATGAAAGAATATGCAAGCCGTGAAACTATTCTCCCCTCTTATGTAGTCAGCCTACTTAGTGCAACAGTCTCTCACTGCAGAACTACAGAACTACACATACAATTACTATCGTCTCGGGTTACTTGACTGTAACCCTGTTCCCTGAAAAAGCGGGAACGAGATGCTGCGCTCAAAAGCGCTATTGAGAACATTCTTTGTTCG
>JAFVLL020030557.1:21912-72077 GCA_021397915.2 Tor tambroides | reverse complement strand
TGAGTCGATACTTCAACTTCTACAGAAGTCTTTTTAAACCCTAGTATCTATACTTCTACCTGAGTAATGAATGTGAATACTTTTGACACCAGTGTTTGGGCATAAAAAAAGATCTACAAAGTTAAAAATCTCAAAGTCCAAAGGGAGATATTTCGTTTTTAAAAAAATCCCTTTTCAAGAACTACAGCGAGCGGCTCGTTTGGACTACAGCGTTGTTTTCAGGGTTTTATGATGTCACAAAGCGGCCCATTAGAATATCATTAAAATAATTCCCGCCTATGAAAATTCGAATGGTTGGGGGGTGGGGAGGGGCGAGGTCCTGGTTAGAACGCTTGCTTGAGTGCATCAGACAAGACGACGATGAAGAAGAAGTGCTGCTGTAGCGTCAAGTTTTCGTCATGTGTAAGAAACGCTGTTTTTTTCACCCCTGTGCCTTTTGAATTTCCTTGCAGCAGATGTTTTCTACCTCGCTGGGCATTTTAACGCAGTTATTACACATGCACCTGAATAATTATGTATGTAAATATGCATGTTACAGTTATGAAAACATTTTTATAAATTGCTGACTTTGATGTAATCTGCAGAATTTACACTTCAATTATGAGACTATGGTATAAATAAATTCAACTCTATAACAGTTCCACTGCAATTCATGTTATAATGTTACAATTAAAGAACAATAAACATATAATACATATTACCGTTGCACTTATCTGTACATAGTAAATGCAGTTATTTTTAACTGGTTGTTGACATTGTATATAAAACGTGACTTAGCAAAAAAACAACAACAGTAACGTTACAACTCTAATATGTCTTGCAATATCCGTGTGTAAAGGTTCTGTGCGATCCTTTTGTTCAATATCTGTTCAATATGTTCAAGTCTCTCTATAGTCTTTGATATTCTTGGGGTCTGAATCTGGCTCGGTGCATGAGATGGCGCCGGTGAGCTTCGCTGATGCGAGTGTGTGCATACTTACTTCCGGTCTTGCGACGTTCGCATTTACTGCGGGGCAGTACTGAAACACCGTCTAAGCTGTTCACCAATCACAACACACTGGGACAGCTAACCAATCACAACACATTTCGTTTTTCGGAAGGCGGACCTTCATCAAACCCGGAACTAATCGAGCCGTTTGTGCCAGGCTGGGGAGAAAGGTATTGTAATAATGTAAATTATATGAAAAATAATACTTTTTTCGAACCACCAAGCATGAGAGCATGTTCTAGTACACCCCCAAAACAAAATCAAGACTTTGTAAAAGAGCATAATAGGACCCCTTTAGGAATAGTTTTTACCAGCCAAGAATGATTTCGAACTTAAAACATTTTAGATCATATAAGATGTGGAGCCAGTTGTTCATGTTCATGCATGTTCATGCCTGGATTACTGTAGCCTTTATAATGGAATCAGTAAGTGATATTTATCTCATTTCGAGATTGTGCCAATTACTGCTGCAGGGTTACTGACTAGCACCAAGACATGATGGGAGTAAAACATTACTCCCATCCTGTCCTCCCTTTACTGGTTGCCAGTTTGGTATAGAATTGATTTTAAAATTGTATTAATTGTTTTTGAAGTGTTAGATAATGGGTCACCTCATTATCTTTATAAATATAGATGACTGACTCTTACACTGAGTCAGACTCAGTGGATCAGGGGATAGATAACACGAAGGTTGTGAGTTTGATTCTCAGTACTGGCAGGAATTGTAAGTGGGGAAGTGAATGAACAACGCTCTCTTCCAACTTCAATACCCATGACTGAGTTGCCCTTAAGCAAGACACCTAACCCCCAATTGCTCCCTGGGTGCTGCAGCAAAAAAAACAATGGCTGTTCAGTGCTCCAGGTGTGTGTGTTCACTACCATACTTGGCCTACACGTCACGTTACTTTTTTAAAATGGTTTGTTGATACAGGAAGGAGGAGGCAGGAACTCAAGGCCTCTGAGGTCTTCAACCATGAGTCACGTCAACATCCAGATAACAAAATCTGATAAAAGAGCGCCCAACCTGCCACCATACAAATATCCTCCGAAGATGCACCCTAAGATAAGGCCTGAGAAGAAGCACCATCTCTGTAAGAGTAACCTTGAATGCCAAGAGGCGAAGATAACCCAGGTGTCTCATAAGCCAATCGCATCTGTCAGCTAAACCAACATATTTTGTTCATCATGAACAACACCTTTGTTACGAAAACTAAAATGTCAAGGCCGACAACAAAACTCTCTTAAGTGTGAGAATTCTCTCTAAACTGATTCCAGCAGCTCAAATGGCCCCGTTAGACAATAGTTAAGTCCCAAGAAAGAGCACAATCAGCACGGAAAAGTCTCAGCCAACTCATCCTAATCATTAAACTAGGAACGAGTGAATGACTCCCAAAAGAAAGACCACAAATTGGTGCATGTTCAGCAGCAACTGCTGCAACATATCTTAAGTATAGCTGGGCCTGCACCCACAGAAAAACCTGGCAACTATCCAACTTGGCAGTGAACTTGATCAGGATTGTGTTCTCTGCACACTGAAACAAATAGCTGTCACTTAATAACATAGAGCCTCCTAGTAGAGGGATCTCTTGCATTCAACATGGTCTCTGTAATTTCTGCTAAAAGACCAGAAGTAATCAGAGAGCCCCACCAGCAGAAGTCGTCATTCTCTGTCTTCCCACATTCTTGGAAGAGCTGCAGAAGCAGGCTTATTGTTGAGAAGGCATACATGAGGGTCATCATCCACGCATGAACCAGAGCATCTATCATTACAGGTGATAGAGGACCATTCTCCAGGCCTCAACCCGTTGGGTAAGACAATAGAGATATGCATGCCCTTTGCAACTGGAAAGGCACCATGCTACGGTTTCAGTTGAACTTCTTGTCATCTGTCATCATCTTGTCATAGCAGCATGCATACTACACAACACAATGCTGACGGGGTGCACAAACTATAAGACATTTGGTCAAGCGGCAGTCCCGAAAAAAAACATTTCCTCACATAAATTCATGCGAGAAGTTCACGTAAGTGATTACAAGATTTTTCCATTTATCCCATATGCATTGTGACTGGTTGGATTAGTTCTACCTCGTCGTTGCACTACAACATCATGTGGTGATAATATCAAACAGGTTTGAAAATATCGCTGACCTGCTCATACTTAATGAGCATCGGTGACCACAATGAGTAGCAATTTGGTCGTGATCCGGGGATGTTGTCGCAGACCTTGGAAATCTGTCAGTGACAGCAAAATCCAACCAAAAGTTGTGTAGTGTAAGCTTGCCCTAACTTGCACACCTGTGTAGTGTAATTGTGCAGCACGAGTGCAATCAGAGCAGAAAATAAATGGCTCACCCTCAGCTGTCTCCTCTAAAGACAGTGTTTGTGAGCAGCAGAAAGCTGCCTTCTTGTCACACACTCTGCTGTGCATAATATTAGATTCATATATATATATATATATATATATATAGACTATGGCTGTCACAAACGATTATTTCGGTAATCGAGTAATCGGTCGATTATTCTGACGATTAATCGAGTAACCGGATAATTCGAATAATTTTTTTGTGGAAATAAAAATAACCTAAGCAAACAATAGCCTTAAAATACTTATAGTATATAATAGCAATGAAGTATTTTTTTTTTTTTTTTTTAAATAAAGCATCAAAAGCAAGTAATCATGGTTTTATTGAACAAAACTGTTAAAATATATAATATATTATTATATATTGATTATAATATATTATAATATATAATATATTATAATCAATAGAGCTAATGTACATTACGCATTATAACAGATGCCAGCAGAGTAATATTGACCAAACATCATTTAATTCAAATGTCCACTTAATCTTTCATATTTGGCCATTTATTTAAGACAGAAATGCTGCAGCTACTGTTATTTCTTGAATATGTGTATATGCAAAACAAGGGTTTAAACTTTTATTTTGAAATTGCGATGAACAGTTAGCATACTGAGAGATATTAATGTATCCTCCTGTGTTAGCGTAGGTTTATAAATGATTTACCTTACAAATCTGATGAAATGGCACACGTTGTATTTCCAGATGAACGTTATAATAAACCCAAACTCACAGCAATATGTAGAGATGGAGTTTGAGACGCTCTGAGATGCATGAACGCAACCTCTAATGCATATATGTGACCCTAGAGCAGAAAAGCAGTCATAAGTAGCACAGGTATATTTGTAGCAATAGCCAACAATACATTGTTTGGGTCAAAATTATCCATTTTTCTTTTATGCCAAAAATCATTAGGATATTAAGATCATGTTCCATGAAGATATTTTGTAAATTTCCTACCATAAATATATCAAAACTTAATTTTTGATTAGTAATATGCATTGCTAAGAACTTCATTTGGACTACTTTAAAGGTGATTTTCTCAATATTTAGATTTTTATTTTATTTTTAATTTTTTGCACCCTTTAGATTCCCGATTTTCAAATGGTTGTATCTCGGCCAAATATTGTCCTATCATAACAAACCATACATCAAGGAAAGCTTATTTATTCAGCTTTCAGGTTCAAAAATTTGCCCCCTTATTACTGGTTTTGTGGTCTAGGGTCACATATTAAACCTGCATTGCATATATTTATTTAATTGCATCATAGCGTTTTTGAAAAATACCAAGTTATTACTTTGACCTCTGCTGAAAATATGTTTTGATGTGCTAAAATATTCATTGGCCAAGCTCAATCTTCCCCTGAGGTCTCTCAACTAGTCAGCAGACGGTCCACCCGCTCTGTCTCTTGAATTCCACAACCACACCTTTATCTCACTCTCAACTTCAGAATCAGGAGGAATTGGCTGAAAGAGGCATTTTCAAACAGCCTCTGGAGAGCAAATCGGCCAATATCAGGGATCCTCTGGCTCATTAAACTCACTTTCCTGCAGAGTTTAGCTCTAACTTTCATCAATCTCTCCCACCTGTGATTTTCTAATGATCCTGGAGACACTAATTAGCATGCTCAGGTGTGTTTGATTAGGGTTAGTGGATTTTGTGAGCCAGATTTTAGGATCCCTGGTTTATATTAAACAACAGGTTCTGAAAAGGTGTCTTTTGGTTTGAGCCATTCCAGTTCAGTTGAGTGACTAAAGAATGGCCTGTCAATGTTGTTAGTATTCTCCTAGTTCCATTACAGGGCTGCCTACACAAAATCTGCATGGGCCCAAAGGTACAAAAGTTGCTCTGGGCCTGAATGGGCTGGCCCACACTGGGCCATCATTGGATTAATGTGGACAGTGTGGGCTGCTCATAGAGAGCCTGCGGTGAGCCCAAAGCTGCGTGCTCGCCTGGACAAGCCCGCACTGGGCCTGTTTAGGTTTGGTGTGGGCTGGCCCTAGCCCACTGTGCTAACAAAAAGCCAGCATGGGCCCCGCAGGAGCATGTTTGCAGGGATGGCATTATGCTTTATTATGATTTTTAAATATATCATGCAGCCAGGAAAATGGTCTAGTGTGTTTCATGGATTCTTGTGTGTTGAATGCACCACTTCCAATAGTTTCCCGGTTAATCGACACGAGCAAAATGCAATCAAGGATTTTTTTTTTTTAAATTGAGTACTCAAATGGAATTGAGGAATCCTGACAGCCCTAATATTGACCTGCATTGTGTTGTCTATTGCTGCAGAGTGTGCAATCACACTCTCGTTTGGACTGCAGCAACTGTGCCCAGTTTGAAAGCCCCCTTAGACTACAAACATGCTGTCCATCCCGATGCCCACATGACAGGTTTGAATGTCTGGAAATTAATTTCCTTGTTAAGGAAAAGCTCCTTTCTCCAACAGGGAATGCATTTTCTGCCATGAGCTGAGAGACTCCTGTGCTCCGAGGGCATCGTTAAAACAGGCAGATGTGCTTCAGAGGTCTGACACAGTTCTTCAATTTAGCCTGTCACAAAATGGGAAATGTACAGCCTGACTCAATATGAGGGGTCCAGAATGCACCATGTGGGCATCTTGTTGGAGCATTTTGTAAACTGAAGCACAGGTCCTAAGCTCTGAGGGTGTTGTTGCACAGTTGAATTGTTGTCATATGAAACACAGCAGTGACAGAGTAGAATCAGTAGAGCAACCAAACACACATAGCCCAAAGCGAGTGAAGGCCATGCTTCCTGGTTTCATCAAAGTTTGAAGCGGCAGTAGAACAAAATATGTGACCCTGGACCACAAAACCAGTCATAAGGGTCAATTTTTCGAAATTGAGTTTTATACATCATCTGAAAGCTGAATAAATAAGCTTTCCATTGATGTATGGTTTGTTAGGATAGGACAATATTTGGCTGAGATACAACTATTTGAAAATCTGGAATCTGAGGGTGCAAAAAAAATCTAAATATTGAGAAAATCTCCTTTAAAGTTGTTCAAATGAAGTTCTTAGCAATGCATATTACTAATCCAAAATTAAGTTTTGATATATTTACGGTAGGAAATTTACTAAATATCTTCATGGAACATGATCTTTACTTAATATCCTAATGATTTTTGGCATAAAAGAAAAATGGATAATTTTGACCCATACAATGTATTTTTGGCTATTGCTACAAATATACCCCAGCGACTTAAGACTGCTTTTATGCTCCAGGGTCACATATATAAAAGCCAAAAGAAATTACAAGCTTCCAGTTCAACTCCACGCTTTTGAGTGCATAAGAGAAAAAGCAAAATTCATCTGTTCAGTTTGCAACTTAATCAAAACTCACGTTCAGACACCTGACAGTCACTCAGACTGGAAATGAACCAAAATACTGGCGTATCGTAACTGAGGAAACAGTTCGACTCGGACCGAAGACCGACGAGCCGCTGATATGCGCATGCATGAACCCAACAATTGAATGAAGGGGACAAATGAACATTTTTATTATTTCTCATGGTTTATGTAAAAAGATGAACTGATGAAGACTAGTTTATTCACTTTATATACGTTATACATGTAAAACATCCACATTTCACACCATTATTGGGTGCTTTAAAAAATATAATTGCGTATATGTTTCATCATTGCGTGATTATGTAAATGAATCAGTTATTTGAACTAGTTAATTGAAATGAACTGTCCGTAAGAATCAGTTCACGGAAAAGAATCGGTCGTCCCCGTTTGCCTGAGGCTCTGGATTACAGGTAATAATGTTGTAAATAATGTTCAGTTTCTTGCACAGATCGATCGTTTCACTTCATAAGACCGCAATATATCAACAGGAGCCATTGGGATTCATTTTGTGCTGCCTGATATGCTTGTTTTACTCTGAAAGTGGTAATAGCCATTGAGCTGCATTTTATAAATCACCAAGGAACATGGTTTCAGCTAAAAATCTTCTTTACTGTTTTACTGAAGAAAAAAAGTAATGTACATCTTGGATGGTCAAAGGGTAATCAAATTAATAGCAAATTCTCATTTTTGGGTGAACTATCCCTTGACGTACTGAAAACATAAGGCTGTTTTTGATGTACAGTATATACTATATGTTTATACACTATAGCTACTGTGAAGCATAATGATAGTGATATATTCAAGATCTTTTTGACATAGAAATAGGCAAATAGAGGCAAGTCGTTTTATTGTATAAATATGACCTAAAGCAAAGTGATTCATCAAGGCATGAAAAAATATATATATATAGGAATCCCAAAATGGACCAGCAAAGCCCAGACATGAATCCACTTCAGAGTTTCCCTGGACATTGCTGTTCACTGATACTCTTCATCTTATTTGCACAATTCACATAGAAGATTCATCAAATATTTCATAATCTAAATTTGCAAAGCGTAAACAATCAATGAAAAAAATCATGTCATTGTTTACTGATATTAGGCTTTCAATAAATGTATTTTTTCTCATATATCTTTGGTATTTTGTGTAGATTTCAATATAGATTATAAAAAGAAAGCTGAATGAAAACATCCACATCTTTTTGTTTTTTGGTAATTAATTGTCTTCACTGAGTGACATTTACATATACATTTATGCACTTACACATTGTATCCAAAGCACCTTTCCAATAGCCACTGTGCAGCTATTTGTTGTTTTTTTGGACCAACTCCATTTCTTTGTTTCTGCAGATGGCTACCCCAAGGAGGAGATTGTATACAAGTGGAAGCGCAGCTCGGTGGAGGTTGGAGACATCCGCTCTTGGCGTCTTTACCAGTTCTCCTTTGTTGGCCTGAGAAATACCACAGAGGTTGTCAGGACTGTGTCAGGTACAGTTCAGCTTTTTGTTACATCTTAAATACTCGCATGTTTTGTGTTTTTTTTCTTAAATTTCTGAAATTTGTTGCAAACTTGTTTGCAAAAACAAGGTTAATTGAACAGAAGGGCCCAAATTTTTTTATTTGATACCATTTGTCATTGAAACAACAGTAATGGGTAGTTTATGTACTAAAATATATGTTAAAGTAGTTCTTGACAAGCATATATTTTTAATAGGTTTTTCTATTTGGCCAATAGCTGTCGCAAGCAGGTCTTTTATAATAAACTACACTATGTGCACCTGGTCACCTGATCAAATAGCTTACAAATCTAGTGGCTTGACATATGTATATCTAGGCTAGTGATGTCCAGATTTCTTTAACAAGCATCTTAGCAATTGACCTATCGGTAAGCCCCACCCGCTTTAGTTTATTGTTGCTCCCTCGGACAAACAAACGGAGTTGTAAAACAAACTGTCTTACAATGACAGCTTCAGTGTGAAAACCTTGACCCAAGATGTTTTTAACACAGAAGCACCACCATTCAAGTGGGAATTAAATGCCATGGAGGGATATATAAAATATTTTAAAAATAAATTTGGTGGGTAACTCGAAGCGAGGGTTCACAGATCACAATGCAAGCGGGAGAAGTCTCATATTACGGCCATCACGATTGCAGATGACAATATACAGGATCAACACTGTTCATGTACGATTCAATTTATGTACATTTAACCAGTTTAATATGAAGAGACAGTGAAATGAAAAGCTTCGTTTATGTGTTTTTGCCCTACACTGTACATGACGTGAGAACAGTTCGCTATTTATGTTTGTACTTTAGCATTGACTCACTAACTGAAACGTTAGCTAGTTATAGCCAGGGATACTTTGCTGAAGCACAAGATGACATTAATGTTCTGCTCGAGTAGATGAAAATTGTAACTTAATGAGTGTATGACAACCAGAAACTGAACGTTTTCATCTTCATTGGGATTGGGGTTGAATGCTTAGGGACATTTTGCTCTGTTTTGTTTGGGTTTAGGAAATGTAATTAAAATAAATTCTATTGCCTATCCTCTCAGGATACCTGGAATCAGTGTTACAAGTACCCCAGGCACATCGTTTTACTATTTTTGTAGCATAAACATCATCAAACAGATGTGAGCTTCGGATCCTCCAATGTTTCTCTATGGCGCTGAAACCTAAAGACGTCAGCGTTCCGCTCCTTGTGTAACTGATACTCGACTGCCATTGGTTCATCTGCATTCGAGGGGAGGGGCTTAACGATAGGTCAATTGGTACCTGGGTTTCAGCATTTCTCACAGTGAGCAACAATGGCAAATGAGAAAACCCACTTTATTTTTTTAAATGCTAGTGTTGTTGTCACAAAATGACATTTTAAGAGCTCTAGGCAAGAATGTATTTGTTAACACTTGAAATCTGAGGTGCATTTATAAATATAGCACCCATCGGAAAATTTGCTCCAGTGTTTTCAGAGTTGTGAGGACCAAGTCATCACCGGACGCTCCACCGAGAACAACCTTATCTCAGCAAGTCCTTCTGACATGTGCCACAGGCTCAGATGTCTCCGTAGTGGTTAAACATGAGATATAAATAATTTGGGGTATATCTAATGCTTCGCTTCATGGAGATCAATGCATTGGCCTATGGCTGAATCACAGCTGTGCTGCAACAGAGCCACATCTCACGACAGCGAGTGTGATCCCATTTACCAGCATGTAGCTTAAGATGTACCGAAAACATTGCAGGGTGGAGTGAGATAATGAATTGAGTGAGAAAGAGACTATGACAAAAATAACAGGAGAGAGCGGTGATTGGCTTGTGGAAGCAGTCAGCAGTTGGAAGCCATCCTATTGCATCATCGGAATTGCTTTAAAAAGATTGTGAAAGGTGTTAGTGTTGATACACGCTTCCTCTTTCGGAGTAGAGCTATTCTCGGAGTGACCTGATGCTGTGGCATGCAGTCGCGCTGTTGTCTGTGTGCATCGGTCTGTGTGATTCGGCTCGAGTCGTGAATGCCCTGGGACACATCAGCTTCCTTCTCCGTTTACAGACACCCACGGTTTGCAGATGAGACTCTGGCGGTGCTAATCTGGAGGCAGTGGTGGTGAATGAACATCCCTCTTTTTGAGGGCATGAGTCTAAAAACATTTTTAGGCTCCCAGCTCTCTTGATTGGTCCAGATTAACAGCAAATATGAAATGCCCTTTTACCACCATACAGACTTAGATTTTCTACATTAGTTTACTTTCATCAGGCTACAACATAAAGACAAAAAAAACAAAGCTGGTGTCTGAAACTAGCAACACTATTAAGCAGAGATGGAAAGTTGAGTCTTTGACTTGGACTCGAGTCACACTGAAGTCTACACTTAAAAATTGACTTGAGACTTGACTTGGACTTGAAGACAGAGGCTCGTCAAAAACGCAAGTCATTGCAGATTTTATGCTCTATTTAACAGCATCAAACACCTATTCATTCCTCATTTATTCATTCCCTATCAGTATGTTCAGCAGCAGCAAATAACACAACAATTCTTCTCTAAACTCACTGAGTCTGCATTATTGTGATGCATGTTCATCACCCATTGGAAATATGCAACAATATAGCATAGGCTTACCTTGTGATAATCTTTTAAGTTGAAATACAATCTAGTGTTTCCCATTAATCACCTTTCTGGCAGCCGCCACAGTTTCATAATGAACGGAAGATGTTTTTACACTTCTCTTAATAACATAAACTGTCTTTGAAGTTATTGCTTTGGCAAAGCATCTGTCAAACAAACTAAAATCAAAAGCGTGATATGGCTTAGTGTCCTTATCACATTCCGAAAGGCTAAAGTTACACACAACGCCGATGGTTATGCATGATTTCCAAAATTTTTGTAGACAGATTTTTACAGTATTTCGCCAGATTTGAGATGAGACGCGTTTGTAAACCTGTTTTCACTGAAACTGCAAGTTTCTGCATGAAAAAAAGACTTAGATTTAGACTTCAAAGACTTAGACTTGGATTGGACTTGGACCTTAGGGACTTGTGAACATGTCTGCTATTAAGTTAACATTTTTTTCAGTAGTTTGGTCATTCATCTGTTTTTAAAAGAGTGTTGTGCCTATGAAAGATCAGGCACTGAATTACGCCTAATCTGCAATCTCCCAGCCCGACCAGCTAAAAAAGTGTTCAAAACCCCTCTGAAACCAGGCTGAAATAACTAGATTGTATAAGTATTCTGACCTGTAACTCAGCTCTGGCGGTGATTAGAGCCTTGAGTCTTTTTGGATATGATTCAACAAGCTTTAATCATCTGGGGATTTTCTGCCATTTTTCTCTGCATATCCTTTCAAGCTGTGCCAGGTTGGATGGGGACTGCCAGTGGCAGACATTTTCAGGTTTCTGCAGAGTTTCTCAAATCTCGGCTCTGGCTGGGCCACTCAATATTCACAGTCATCCCTAAAACACTTTTGCATTGTCTTGGCTTGCTTAGGGTCATTGTCCTGTTGGAAGGTGAACCTCCGGCCCAGTCTGAGGTCCTGAGCGCTTTGAACCAGGTTTTCCTTGAGAGTTTTCTCTGTATTTTCATTTGTTCATCTTTCCTGCTACCATGACCAGTCCCCCTTTGCCTCTTCACAGTTGAGATGTCATAGCACAGGTGATGAGTGTTCCCTGGTTTTCTGACAGCATCTAAAACCCACTACATCTAAATCAGATTTTATTCCAGTAAGCCTTTTCACTTAGGCTTTTGATGACATTGGGTCATGTATTCTATCTATCATAAACAAGCCTGTTAAAGGGACCATCTCTAAATACTTTAAGTGTGTGACTGTTAGAAAAAGTCTTATCTAACTTTAGGCCAATTTCTAATATACCTACAGTATATGCCCAACGTTTTGGATAAAGCAATCTCTGTCCAAATATAAAGTTTTTTGTGTCCAATAGTGTGTTTGAAATCTTTCAGTATGGGTTTAGGAAGCAGCGCGGTACCATAAGAGAGTCTGCTCTTTTATGTATATTACCTTATATATCAATATATGTTGAAACAGGATTTGAATCAACTGAGAGCAAAGTCCCCTATCTAAATTAGAGAACTTTTTCAGACTGTTTCAATGCTTTTTGTTTTTTTCCCCCACTAAATCAGTTTTGAGCTGCGGGGTCCCTCAAAGCTCTATTCTTGCACCTATTTAATTCTCTTCTATACTGTTTTTTAACAAACATAGAGTATTGTTTCATTGCTATTCTACACTCTGATTTATGTGTCCTTTAGGCAAAGCAACATCAATTATCTCACCTCTTATCTCCATGTTTCTGTAGGATATGAAAGCTAGGTTGCAATAAACTTTTGATTTCAATTTTAATAAGAGTAAGACTAAGGCAATTGTGTTTTGAGCTGTAGCTACAGCAGGTAGCATAAATCAAATGTTGGGAATCTTGGCCATGTTAAATCCTCATTTGTATTTGATTCTGCTTTGAAGTATGATAAGCAGATAAATGCAGTGGTAAACTGCAGTTAAAACTCTTTAAAAAGGTTAACAGCTTTTTAGCCTTTTCAGAGTTTGAAAGCGATATACATGCTTTTATCTCATCTCTTTTAGATCTGCAATCACCGCAGATCACTGTCTTAAGAGCACAAAGGGGAGAATTAGAATTTCTGACATGAAGATGATGATGATGATGATGATGATGCCTCACAAACCTTTAAGCTTCTCCAGGCAGTTTTTTTTCATTTATCAAAGATCTTCTGCATCAAACCAGTTCTCTCTCTCTCATCAAACATCAACTGGAGCCTCAACAAACTGACACAGGACTCTCTCTTTCAGATGGGTGAGACATGCAAGTATCAAGCTTAGTCTTATTATTTGATGCGTTAAGAATTACTCACCTCTTTTCACAAGATGTGTTAAAATTAGGACAGTGATGATTCATTCAGGCTGTTGATCTGCTGAATTGCAGATTTTGGCAAAGCTGCATGATTTTATTCTTTATTCTGCTTAACTTTATTCTGCTTAAACTTCCCTAATCATGCCGATTGTTGCTGCATGCTCTTAAATAATGTTGGTCAATATTAGAATATTATTATCTATGGCCAAGAGAGTAATATATCCTACTATAGTCTATAGACATTATTACTAAACCTTTGTTGGACAAGTGTTGGCTGGATCTCTGAGACTGATTCTGCCAGTAACCCAAAATAGTTACTTGATCCAAATACCTATAACTGAAAATAATTAAATCTACACTATGTAACTTTTGACTGTCCAGCAGGATCATTGTCAATACATCGTCAGCTTCTGATTGGCTGAAGTAAGTCACTCTCAGGCATGCCAGAAGTATGCCAAGGGGACGCAGCGCCTCGTTCCCTTCTCAGGGAACTAAACTGTACCTACAGGTAATCAGGCGCCCCTAAGCATTCACTTAAAATAACTACAACCTATACTTAAATAAGACTGGGTAAATAATTGTTTTAGTGTGAAAATTATGGGTAGTACTATACTTGTAAAGACAGACGAATGAAAGAATATGCAAGCCATGAAACTATTCTCCTCTCTTATGTAATCAGCCTACTTTTGAAGTCGAAGTCTCACTGCAGAACTATAGCACTATGCATACAATTACTATCAACACCATCCATCCATCCCTATTACTTTAAGTAAAAGGACTTATGATTTGTGTCTGGTGGAACGGGTGAAATATGTTATACCCTTTTACTCAAGCGCAGAATATTATAATGAGTTGGAGGTGCTTTTTCTACACTTAAAAGACACCTTTATCCAAACTGACATGCAGTGCATTCAAAGTATACATATTTTATCAGCATGCGTGTTCCCTTGGAATCTAACCCTGGATGACCCATAGCAAAAAGTCTGAATACCGAATGTCAAAGTGACATTTCAGGGTTTTTTTTTTTTCATTTTATTAAATTTTAAAGTTATCTTTTGTAATCTTTTGTTATTGTTGTTATAGGTGGTTGGAGTGTAGGAAACATATTTTAAAGCATTAACAAGGGGTAATGCACCTATTACCTACCTTTATCACTTCTGATCTCAAAGATGGAGTCCATTATTTACATTCATTGATCTGGCAGATGCTTTTATCCGAAGTGCATTCAAACAGTGCATCAATATTATTATTATCTACCAGCTCACAACATAATGCATAATAAATTATTTATAATGTGATGTGAAAAAAATGTATATATCATTTATTCACAGCCTACACTTTTGGTTGGCTGTCTTTTCAACCTGTTTCCTTCCAAACTTCATGAGAGACATGGATGAGAGACAAAATGTTAACAGACTAGAGGACTGATGCTATTATTAAACTACTATATAGCACTGAATATAATATATATATATATATATATATATATATATATATATATATATATTAAAGTGAATATTTGCTAGTCCTCATATTGCCTGATTTCACCAGAAGATTTAAATAGTACATTATTTTCCTGGATATTTAGGAGCTCAAAAAACATTTGCAGGAAAAATCCAAATTTGCGGTTTTCTCCTTTGTGATGCTTTGCCAAAGCTGTCTTAGACCTTGCCTTCAGCAAGACAAATGCATGTTCACTTTGCTTTAGGTAAGATGATTGACGTAGCCTTTGAATAATTTTATTTCTTTGCCTTGAAAACTGTTTGGTAGCTTTTGTAGTGTGTTTTGGATCATTGTCCATCTGTTCTATCAGCTTTGCAGAATTTGACCGATTCTGAGCTGATATAGCCCTAAACACATGCATGCCCTTTCCACATATGATGTTGCTTCTGTATTGTCTTCTTTATAGAAGAACTGGCCAGGCTTTTTTTATTTGTTTTTGGGTGAAATCTAGTCTGGCCTTCCTGTTCCTGATGCACTGCTTTGCACCTTGTAGTAAACTCTGTTTTTACTTTCATGAAGTGTTCTCTGGACTTTGATAATGAGAGAGTTATTCTGTAGTCAGCCTGGCCTGTTGGTGTTACTGAGCTCATCAGTGCATCAGTTCTTCTTTTTTATACATTTATGCAAGTGAAAAACGTGGCGACATTTACAACCAAAATAGACCAGTGTCTAAATCACAGATTTTTCTATTCACTATATTTTTTTCCCCCTGTGAATTAGTTGATTTAGATTCTCGTTTTTAAAGCCAGCTCTTTTTTTTTTTTTTGACAGAGTGAGAATCCAATGCTTTTATTTGAGTCTAAACCCCTGCCTTTTGCTCGCTTTCTTATGCAATAAGATGATCACTGCGACAGACAATGCCTGCATCTCAGTTCAGTCAGCAGTGAATCTCATCTGACGTCATCAACACCTGTTTAACTGTGAGGTTTTTTTCTTCAGTAATAGAATATTGAAGAAACACTGACTGCTTTGTGCCAGATATATCTAAACTTTCTCTCTTTTTTTCAGTGGAGAAGGAGATTGTTAGTTAATAACAGCTTAAATTGACAGACTGATAAATATTGGCCAAGAAAATATTTCTGTAAAAGAAAACAACAGCATACGGGTTTGGAACGATATGAAGGTGCATAAAATACAGAATTTTCTTTTAAAATGGTATATAAGATTCACAGAGCATATTACAGTATCCCAGCTTCTGTCACATATTCTGTGAATAAGACGAGAGCCTGTAGTTTATCACTGACTAAAGCTGCTGCTCTTTTGCTTTTCACTAATTAGATCACGTCTGTTTGAAATGCACATTATTATTATTTTTCTCTCCCCCAGCACATCCAGGATTAGTTTGTTCATCAGCGCCCTGATTGTTCTGTGAAGATAAGCCTCTTTTAAACCAGTTAAAAAGAGAAGAATAGAAGGATCTTTGGTGTCTGGATGGGTTTGCAACACAGCTTGACAGAGCTAGTTATGTAACTGTCATGGAGCTTAGATGTAAAACCGAGGAAAAATAAGGTTTTTCCATATTTGAAGGTCAACCAAATTCCTATAAAAAAGGCCCTTAAAATGCAAGTAATTTTACATCAGTGCTTAATCATTATTATGTTCTTTTCTAAATTTAAGGGACAAGGATTAAAACAATTCGCATGCATTTGATTAGGGAGACTTACAAAATATGCAATGTCGGGGGCCTCCAGAAATAGCATTGGGAGCCCTACAAGATGTTAGGAAAATATGAGATATGGACTGCAGATGCTATTTGTGCTATTGCATTGCTAAAAATAATTCAGTTATGCATTTTAGAATAAAAATATCTAAATGCAAAATTACATACATTTTAATGGCCATTTTGTGCACAAGCAACATTTGTACATCGAGGTCCCTGGCCTGTGCTGAAGCTATTTTAACCGTCTTTTGGCAAGCTTTCTTTCTGTTCATGGTTGCTTGTGATTTGCATATAGGTCTCAACAATGCATGAAAGAGACAGAAGGAAAAGAGAGATATAAAAAACGCTGCCCTCAAAGAGAAGCCTGGGAATGTTCCCACTGTGCAGAGATAAAAGGCAAACAGACATCTCATATCATCTTTTTTTTATACGTGCACCATTTGTTCCATTACAGGCAAGCAGACTGTCAGATGAGATCTCCTGGCAGATTCAGCCTTTGAGGTGCTGCGCTGTGCTCTCATTAGGGACAATCTAAGCACTGGGCTGCTTTGAAGTCCGTGAGCTGAGAATGAAATAAATGCAAAGGAGATGACGCAGCTACTTCAGTCAAACATTCACAGCATCTAGAAGAAGGTACGGGGAAGTGTATCGGTTCTCTGCTCAGATTTCAGGAAAAAAAACAGCAACAGGAAGAAATCATTTTTAGTTCAAAAACACATTCCGCCTCTGCAGCTTTGACATCAGTTATGCGTAAGGGCTAAAAAATTCATCACATTTCAAAATTATCTCCTCCTTGATTCATTTATTACCCTCTTTGATTACTTTGCAATTTACTGCAGTATAGACGATACAGAACATGCTGGTGTTGATGGTCGTGAATAATTATTCTGATTTTATGTAACATTATGGTTTTGCAGAAGTATTATTTTTTACATTATTGTTGTTATCTTATTCATTTATATTCAGTATAGGGTCCCACTTTATATTAGTTGGCCTTAACTACTATGTACTTACATTTAAATTAATCATTTGGTATAATGAACTTATTGTGTACATACATGATTTTACATTGTACTTATATTTTTAAAAATACCTATATGTAATTACATCTGTAATTAATTTCTGTAATTCAATTTATAATTACACTGTTGACCCATCCCTTACACCTTAACCCACCCTTAAACCTACCCAGACCATCAAACATGTCCCTAACCTTACCCATATCCCACCTCAATAGCAGCAGAAGTGTTTTGCAATACAATATGAACACAATAATTACATTATACTTATTTTTTGATGTAAGTACATAGTAGTTAAGGCCACCTAATATAAAGTGTGACCCAGTATAGTATATTTCAGAAATTGCAACTGCACCAATCATATATCACAATTCTATTTCTCACATTATCACATTGATACTTGAGATCCTTCTATTTACTTCATATATATTCATTATTAAGTGGTTACAGTTTAAAAATGAAAAAGTTGTTACATGTACCCTCATTGGTTGCCATAGTTACTCATTGACCACAACCCTACCTTGTTCATTCCTGTAACTCATTGGTTGTTTCATTCTCCTGTGTGTGTGTGTGTGTGTGTGTGTAGCCCTTGTGTTTCTCTTGTGCTTTGTCTGTTGGTGAATGTAATGGTTGCCTGTTTGCCTGTATTTCTGTTCTTTGTTCCTTGTGTTTTTGGTTTATTGTTTGATCTAGCTTATTTCATTAAATATCCTGCGCTTAAATCCATGTCCCGTCATGCCTTCACTTGCTCCTCAATGTTACAGAAGTTTTCCAGTTACACTAAATCTTTTGCATGTAGCATTTTTTTTTTCCTCTGGTCCACAACCTATAACAAAACTCAGAGGTCAGAGATGCATCTATTTATGTGTATTTGTTCACACAGTGTTGTTGTTGTTTTGTTTTTGTTTTTACTGTTACTTGTTATAATCAATAAAGCTTTTTTTACCATAAAATTACGTACAGCAATCATAGTTTTGGCTATAGAAAGACAGTTTGAAAGCTATCCAGCTAGCCTTCTTTCATCGCCAATACTTTGTTGAGCCATGTGTTAATGGGATTGAGTGTTATCAGTATGTTTCCCCAAGATGAATGTCTCCTCTAATGAGCCTTGCAAAACCCATCAAACACTTTCAGCTGGTGTTTTTGACAGCAGGTCATAGGAGCCGTTAGGGTGATGCCTTATTAGTAAACGCAGACAGTAATGGTCCTTGACTTTGACTTTGCTGAGCATGCTAAATTAGGGGGTTTTTACAGCAATTTGCCAGCAGAAAAAAGACAGACTGTTGCTTAGGGGCTTCATCTAATGCAGGTCGTAATGAATACAAATTGAAATGGTGGATCACGGTAAGCATAATTTGGGAGTAGTCCATCAGAAAAGTGCCCTGTCAGTAGAAAGAATAGACTTAGTATTTATGAAACACTGCAGGTGTAGGCACCCCTAATGATACCATCAGTAAGCGAGAAATAAGGAAGTGTTGTCAGAAAAGTGCAAAAAGTTACCTCACTCTCATCGTTAACTTTTTTAAAAGGGAGGTCTTCAAAGGTGCACTAGGTAAGATTATTGTCAAAAACCTAGAAAAACTGCAGAGATTCTGCATTCAATAAGGAAAAGCAACAGACAAAGCCTGTGCCACGACTATTGCATTAACTAGACAGATAGCCTTTACTATAGCACACACGAAGCACCACCAGTGTTACACACAATTAGGTCTGTCCAGTAACATGCAAGATACAGTTACACTTTATTTTAAAGTGTCCTTGTTACAGTGTAATTATACATTTAATTACTGAATAATATTAATTAACTACATATACTTACTATATGGTTAGGGTTAGGATTATGGTTTGGCTTAGGGTGACTTGCATGTAATTATGCATAATTTATTGTTATTATAATAGTAAGTGTATGTAACATGTAACACTTATTAGTAAGAACAAATCTTCTTTTGTTTACATGTAAACCCTAGCCTAACTGCAAATGTTTTTTGCATATTTTCTACAAATGCAAGAGGTTGAGACACTCAGCCTGAACTTGTCGCATAGGGTGCTCTGCCCATGTCAGTGTGTCTGTGATTGTTCCTGGTAGTGTGAGTGTGTGTACCAGTCTTCAGTAGTGTGTATGTTGTAAGAACTGGGTGTTTCATGCTTGACAAATGACTGCTCCTTGTGATTCCTCTCTTAGAAGCCACATGCTTTGCCCAGACTGCAGTGTTGTTGAGGGACGTGCAGATTATACTGCCATGTTGTTTTTCATTTGCTCGATTTTCTGACTCCTAAATCTTTTGATGTTGGGATGGGAGAAAGATGTTGTGTCTTTCCCACCCCCCTTTCCAGAGTCCTTTCACAGTAGCCACAGCACACTCCACCTCACTTTTTGCTTGCGGGTATCTTAGACTACTGGTAATGTGTGTGAACCCGTACTTTATAAAGTGTACAACTGTACTATGGCCCGTTATCAGACATAACAGTGTCTGGAATTCTGTGGCGACTTTATGCTTCTTATCGGGCTGCAATGACTGTGTTGGCTGTGGTGACATTTAGATGTGCTACTTCACTGAAGCAAGAAAACTAATCCTCAACAAGGAGGTATAAATTATTCTCAACAGGGAGGTTTGAATTATTTAAGGATAGTCCTGACCACCAGACAAACTGACAGGCCCAATCTCTGGACTTGACAATACTTGTGTGTCCTTTGCGTATACTATGGAGGATCTCTTGCCTCATGCATGGGGAAACACAATTTTTTGGCCCCTGAGGAGCAGGTCTCCAGCAATGGGCAGGTTTTCTGTTTCAGGCCAGTATAGTTCTGGTTGAGTTTAGCACAGATGGAGTTTGCCTTCTGATTCTTTATCACATTCAGCCTTGCCTCTGTAGCTGGATAGCTTCAAATTACAGCATCCACAAACACTTTAACATACTCTCATTACCCTTTTCTGCTTCTGTGAATATGTGCTTCACACAAGCTCTTGATATTTTGTCTGAATTACATACCCAGTACTGCCAGTACTG
This sequence comes from Tor tambroides, assembly GCA_021397915.2. Taxonomy (NCBI): domain Eukaryota; kingdom Metazoa; phylum Chordata; class Actinopteri; order Cypriniformes; family Cyprinidae; genus Tor; species Tor tambroides. The sequence continues at coordinate 51,794 of JAFVLL020030557.1, read as the reverse complement.
AGAATCAAACCCGCACCCTTCAAGTCTAACTCTCTAAACATTAGGCCACAACTGACGGTGGAGTTTGCCAGAAACCTGAGGTAGCATCCAGTTTTGTGAAAACCTTGGCTTTTGCAAATATTGTGAATGCCTGTTCTGGGAGGATATGTCTTTCTTGTCACACCCACTTATTTAGACAAGTCAAATCAATGCACAGCTGGATGTTGTCTTGGGTCTTGGGCTCTACAACCATGCTGATACACCACAGGGTGGGTTGAGTCAGCATTGGAAATCACCCCCATGTCCTCCATGCATTTCAGCTACACTCACACCTTGGTGTTTGGATGTCCTCCTGTTGTGTTTCTGTGTGGAATGCGTTGTATCAGTGTGAGGAGACGTAATAGTGGCTTAGTCCTGCAACTTAGTCCTGTTTTATTCTGTATGCTTAGCTGACCTTTAAATTGTCCTTTAACATCCATTCTATGATCCCCTGGCCCAAAACAGCCTGACAGCTGAAGAGCCCTGTGATTTATGGTGGAAAAGCTGCTGCTTGGAATTGACCTATCGGTAAGCCCCTCCCCTCGAATGCAGATGAGCCAATGGCAGTCAAGTATCAGTTGCACAGGGAACAGAACTCGGACATCCTTAGGTTTCAGTGCCATAGAGAAACATTGGAAGATACGAAGTTCGCATCGATTTGATGATGTTTATGCTACCAAAATGGCAAAACGATGTGCCTGGGGTACTTGTAACTGATTCCAGGTATCCTTAGAGGATAGGCAATAGAATTTATTTTATTACATTTCCTAAACCCAAACAATACAGAGCAAAAAATGTCATTAAGCATTCAACCCCAATCCCAACGAAGAAAACGTTCATTTTCTGGTTGCCATACTCTCATTGTTACAATTTTCATCTGCTCAAGCGAACGTTAGTGCCATCTTGTGCTTCAGCAAGGATCTCTGGGTAAAACTGACATTAAAGTTAGAGAGTCAATGCTATCGTACGGTACAAGCATAAATAGCGATCTGTTCTTACGTCATGTACAGTGTAGGTCAAAAACACATAAACAAAGGTCTAAGTTTCAGTGCCTCTCTATATTAAACTGGTTAAATGTAAATTAATTTAATCTTACTCTGCAGTACATGAACAGTGTTGATCCGGGATGTTGTCATTGCGATCGTAACGACCATAACATGAGACTTCTCCTGTTTGCATTGGGATCTGTATTTTTACATATTTATTTTGAAATATTTTATATACCGATCCATGGCATATTTAAGTCCCACTTGAATGATGGTCCTTCTGTGTCTAACATTTATCAAAAACATCTTGGGACAAGGTTTTCACACTGAACAGCTGTCATTGTAAAACAGTAGCAACTCTGTTTGTTTGTCCGAGTGAGCAACAGTAACTAAGGGGGGCGGGGCTTACCGATAGGTCAATTGCGGTAACAGCAGCCCCTGTGTCCGGCAGTCTATCCACATTGTCAAAGGTTCCCTACCAGTCAAACATTTGGGCACACTTGACTGAAAATGTTTCTTGTGATCTTAAATCTTTGGTTTAAAGGAAACATGGTGACTCAGTAGTGTTGTTCACCTTGGTTAATAGAATGAAGTTGGCCAGACTGCCCAGAATGCCCAGAGTGTGCTGGGTTGTGCTGGGATGTTTATTAAAGAAAGTTTTCAAGGATGTTTTTAGTGAAAACTGAAATAATAAGGAGAGAGTAGGTGTGTGCATTGTTTATAATATGATTTTTTTTTTGTCCCCAGGAGATTATGTGGTTCTGACCGTCTTCTTTGACTTAAGCAGAAGGATGGGTTATTTCACCATCCAGACATATATCCCCTGTACCTTGATCGTTGTTCTGTCCTGGGTTTCATTTTGGATCAACAAGGATGCAGTGCCAGCCAGAACTTCTTTGGGTAAGACTTTCTGTTTAGATTCTACATGATAAACAAACGTTGTGTTATGAGAAACAAAAAAATTGTATGTATTTTTATATACAGTAAATCTAAACATCCTTAAAGCAATTTTACTTGAGAATAAAAATTATGTAAAATTTAAAAAACACAATAATTAAGATAATTTATCTTGAATTTATATTTCTTATTCCAATGGCAAATTGTTTATCTTGTCTTACCTATAAATACCACTTGTCTTATTCAGCAGTTTATCTTTCCTGCAGTGACTCCTGACCTCAGTGTTTTACCATTGAGAATCCTGAATTATCTGCTATGTTGAAACAAAAAGATAAATATCAGAGCTAAACTCCTAATTTTTGTCAACTGAATATGTAATTTGAGTCTTCTAGATGTGCAAAATGATGGGCAGTTACACACCAGTCTACACCAATTTATTGACAGATGGCACAAGCTCTGGCCACCAAGGTGTCACATCTCTGATGCCTCATAATGGAGCTCTCACAGTTCAGATTGCTTGCTCTCCTGTTGCCAGCCTCACTCAACCACACCCTTTCTGCCACATACCCACCTCCCTTCTCAAGCCAGTAAGCCGTCCGGCCTGCAGCACCCCCATTCCTGGAGAGATAGTCTGTTACTGCCATCTGTGCCCCCATCTTGTGTCCCACCTTGAACTGAAAGGGCTGTAGTGCCAGATACCAACAGGTGATCCACACGGTGATGTCCTGCCTATGCAGCATTTGGCCTAAGAATTCTGTCTAAGGTGGTGAGTACCCTGAAGATCCTGAAAGGAAGCATCACAAAAGGGTGTAATCAAAAGAGGGTAGTGAAGGCTGTCTTTTGTTTGGACAGAGGCAATAAGTAGATGCACCACCAATCCAGGGTTCATTTTAAATTGCTGCTGTATGAGATAAGTACAAATGGGTAGGGGTAAGACTACATCTATAAATTCAACTTGCAGTTTGGCAAGTGAGATTGGAGAGTGAGAGGTGATCCTATTGTGGACATGATGGAAAGAGTTGCACTTTGAATTCGCCTTTGGCCCAAGATCATCCTCTGCACTCATTGCCGTCATCAGTGCAATCAGAACCTCCTCCTTGCATTGTTTAAGGAGGTTGAGGTGGAACACTTGACATGCCCTGCTCCTATCTGTTCATCTAACCTCATAATCATGAACCCTGACTCACCATGTGACCTCAAGGGTCTTTGCCAGTGGAGGAAATTCTCTGTTGAGAGCCGCCCCAGGTTTGGCAGGTCCATGATGTACTGAACATCTGAGCCCCACCTACCATGTCCCTGACTTTTTTCCAAAGAAGCATCTGCACATAGACTCTAACCCTAACCTTAACCCTAACCCAAATAATTGTGGCTGATCCGTCCACAAAATTAACGTTTGCCGGAGGCACTAACCACTACTTTACTCTATGATTTTGTCCCTGGACAATCAGACAGGTACCAGGGGGTAGTCCACCACATCCCTGTGTACACATCAGTCTCTACCTTCATGACTGGACTACGTTCATGGAAATGACCTGGGTCCGCACATTGCTGGCAGGCCAGCCCAGCTTCCCTGCTGCCATAGTGGCAGGAAGGGGGTAATAGTCTGGTGAAGAGAGAGGGTAGCTGGAAAAGGAGAGGTGGAAGCCACTGTTCCAGCCAGTGCGCCTCCCTGGGTGGGTGGTTTTGGGAACTGGGGAAGCCTCAGAAGTTGCCAGGCCTCGCCCCCAATTGCAACAGTCAGGGAGGCATGCTACTGTACAACCTGGGTAGAGGGAGTAGTTGAGAAGAGAAATGGAGGGAGGGAAGGACTGGAGAGGTAAAGCAAGAGAAAGGGAGGAGAAAAGGGACACGTCGAGTGGTGGCACTGGACCCATTTGGCTACATCTTTTGGAAGCTCAGCAATGAGCTGGACCACCAGATCGGCAGTTGTCACAGACCTGCTGGATCATCACAAATGGCTGACTGTTTTTCCCCAGTTTGACAGACCAGAAGCACTGCTGCTGTTGCTCTAGGGTGTGGACCACACAGGATGACCTGCTTGATGTTCGTAATCCAGGAATATCTGCATGATTAGCTGTTGAGATGCTACTCCGGACACCAGCAGGTGAGGCACACCAGTCACTGAGCATATGGCCACCCACATGCCTCTGCTGTCTTCTCGAATGAGACCACGAATGCCTCTGGTTAATCCTGTGGACCCTTTTTGGCGAGTGGCATGTGGGTAACAATGGATTCTTTGTCCACAGCCCTGCCTTTGTGGCTCATCATGCTCCACAGCATCTGCCAATCCTCCTTCCAGGCACAGAGGAGTTCAAGAAGGCCTGATGTTGGGTTTGGTAGAGTCTGGCTAGTGAATTGTCCATCTCAGCGAGGGGCAATGACTCAGTGGCAAAGAACTTTTTTTAATTCCAGGTTTCAACACCACTGTAGCAAGTTTGGAGTTGTGGGAAGGAGAAGGTCTGAAGCCCAGGGAGTAGAGGCTTCATCCTCAGATTGTGAGCCAGAAATTCTACAACAGCAGAAATTCTGCAAATCAGATGTGGATCGGTTTGGATCTGTTCATTTAAGATGACTCACTGTCCCATTTGGTTTTCTCCTCAAGCATTGCTGAGCTCGGATGCACTAGCACAGGATTCACCCAAGGCCAAATTGTATGTCTTTACACCAGTGAGCCTCCACCCAGAAGCCTTTTGAAGAGTCTGGATTTTGTGTCAATTCTGGAGGAATCTCCTTCCCTTCGGGAAAGATCTGCTTTCTCTGGCCCAATGCAGGCTTTGGCATCCTCAGCTGAAGATATGGAGGCTTTGGGTTTGGCCCTATTCTGACTCTTAAGTGATTATTGCTTTTGGCTTTGTCTTTGTACAGTGGGAAATAAAAGCCAAACCACAAACACGTGCTTGCTATGTAAATATCACAGATATAACCTCAGTAATCCATATGCAACAGACACTGAAATCTCCATGTTCTTATTTGAGTATTATTTACTTTGCTCCCCAGGAATCACGACTGTGCTTACCATGACCACTTTGAGTACCATTGCTAGGAAGTCCTTACCCAAAGTGTCGTATGTCACGGCTATGGACCTCTTCGTATCAGTGTGCTTCATCTTTGTTTTCGCCGCTCTGATTGAGTACGGAACGCTCCACTACTTTGTGAGCAACCGCAAGCCGAGCAAAAACAAAGACAAGAAGAGGAAAAATCCTGTGAGTACACTTCCTAAAGCTATTCACGTTATCGACTACCAATACAACAATATTATAAAGTTTATTAACTACTAGTATTTCTATTTACTACTAGTATTTCTAATTCTAAGATTAGCCTATTTGAGAACTGCAATTGTTAGTTTTTTTTTTAGGGTCGGGGATTAGCTGCTAACTTTAAAGTCTATCCAAGGTTGAGTACTCCAAATAATAACACTCTTCCACAAGTTAGCAAGCTACCTAGGCAGCATTTCTAGGCTTAGTGTGCTCCCAATGTGAAGATGATACCTCGCTTTGGTGAAATTCTAAGGCAGCATCACTTCTGGATGAGAATGATATTACATTGAGTTCAGTGTAATGAAAAAAGATGAAAACTTTTATGTAAAAGTATGTTTAAATGTGTAAAATTAGTTTTGTAGTGAAATAAACCTGCCTAAAAGCAGCCAGAAAGTGTCCAGCAGGCATGTGAATTATGTGTGCTTGCTACAGTTTTGTGTTGTTAGCTTAGCAATTAAGGCTTTATTGTTAACTCTGTAGGAATCCACTTTGAGTGCTTCATGTGAGGAAAGCTGTTTGTGATGCAGCTAAGTGTGATCGTTAGTTGTTGTCTATGAAGAGCGTTTCTAATCAGTCACTAATGAGTTTCCATTACGCCTGAGTAGGCGGTGCACACTGAGACAGCTCACTAGGTTTTGGAACATACTAGAACCTTCCTCTACATGTGGTCAGATTTGCCATCGTGGACCACCTCTGTCAAACAGTGTCACTGAGCAATGATGTCCTTAATCTGAATCATTTCAGCAGCAGGTTTGAAGTGCAGCCTTAGATTTTCATCTCAGCAGGGCGCTCATATCCGTAGCGTGAGGAGGGCTGATCTCAGCAAATGGGGTCGTTCCACTTTCAGATGATTAAAGGGGTGCCAGAAATGTCTTATTTGATTTGGGGGTTTAGAATGTCAGGCAGATTAATGAGTAATGATTTTCAAACCACATTTGACAGTTCGGTTCCCAGTCAAAGGGACGCTCTGAAGAAAACTCTTCAAATAAAACGACAACAAGCTTTTGCTGAAGAAGCGTTTTGAACTCTGCAGAGTTGAAGAGTACCAGTCTCCTCCTTAGATGATTATGTTTGTCTTTTGTTCTTTGGTAATGATTGTTTGTCCTTATATGATTAGAGACCTGATTTTTCCAAGCTCTAAATTCTGACAGGCTTAATAGTTTATATACTATATGTGATTGTATTTTTGATCGTATTTGAAATGAATGCACTTTGCAGATGTGTTTTCCTTAGGAATGAGCAGTCATTTCTAGTCTGTATTTTACGACATGCAGTGAACCTGTTAATATATGCTGCCTTGCACACCCTTCCTCTGTGTCTATGTATATGTGTGAGGTTGCAGTAATTTGTTCTCTTTCCACTTTCAGAGTCTTTTTTTTCCATTATACTGTATGTTCGTTTTATGTTGTTGTTATTGTTGGTTTGTTTGTATTTGTTTGTTTCAATTTCTAATATTTTTTTGTTTCCTGTGTGGACAAAAGCTCCTGCGGCTCTTTTCCTCAAAGGTATATTGCTCATGTAAAGTTCACTAATCATGCATGTTTCTGCATTCTGCGCAACCACACTGCTCTTGTGTCTGGTCTTTAGATTCACTGCACTAACATCTAGTAAGTTTAGCACTGAACCTCCTGTGCTGTGAAAAGTAGTGGGGCACACTCGCCTCTTATTTTCCTTTAATGCAATATAACAACAAAAACTTGCATCATTCTTTCAATTAGAAAGTGGCCGCCTTCCTCCTTCTCTGCGTGTTTGAGGCTTTAAACCTGACAGAAATAGTCAGCAGAGCCTTAACAGCTTGAAATAGACAACCACACTGATTAGCTTAATCCCAATTAAAGAGCATGAGCCTGATGGCTTTGGCAGATTTAGCTGTAGTTATCTTTTAAAAGTCAATGTGCATGAAGGCACAGGCCTACATTTAGCTTCTATTAAGGATTAAAAGATAGTTCTCAAGAATTCGGAAAAGAGGAAATTAGATCAATGTGAAGACTATACCAGTGGTTCTCAACTAGTTTTGCTTCAGGACCTTGATTTTTAATAATTTGACAAATTATTCATGTTTTTACACAAATGGCATCTTAAATTCACAACATGTGAGTATGCACATACATTTTTTCTTAACCTTTTTCTAATTATGAATTTCTAGTAGGCTATTCTAAGTGAGCGATTTTTTTCATATTACATATTAATATGCTTATTGTTTTCCCCGTGTGATCCTTTCAGAAGTACAACCTATTTTTGTCACAGTCCACCAGTTGAGAACCACAGTTAAAAACAAAAATAACATCATAAATGTAGATAAATAATGTAAGACAGGAGAGGCACTTTCTCTTTGAAGGTTGTCGTATTTCATTCAGTTAAAGCTGCGAATTCCACTGTATTTGTTTCTTTCCACATGGCAGGCTATTTGTGCTCTTGTGCTTTCCAAACGCTTCTGCGAAACCCTTTGAGAAGCGAGTCACGTGACCTGTTTCCGCACAGCCTCAGGTGGCTCTGTCCTAAATGCTACATAATGTGCACCCGGAGAAGCCAGCGTGAACAGCTGGTCGTGCTTCGTTTTTCAAAGGGATTTGAAGCACTCTTCCAGTGCTGGGCAAAATGATTGTGAATCCAGAAATGTGGATATGTCCCAATGATTCTATTTCTCTTGGTTTTAATGGGAAATATTTACATGGAGGTCTCATAACATTTGTGTATTGCAATTGCATTTTTAGACTTATATTTTAGTTCTGTTGCTGGCCAAGATATAAGACTGAAAGTATATTAATACCTGATTATTTAGCTGTTCTGTGTTGATACTTAGTACCATGTTAGACAGAGCCATGTGGTGTCACATGGGAAACGTTGCTGTAGTGACTTCTAGGGTCCCACTTTATATTAAGTGGCCTTAACTACTGTGTACTTACAGTACATTTAAATGAATCATTTGGTACAATGCACTTATTGTGTACATGCACATTTGTACTTGTATTTTAAAAATCGTAACACTTTATTTTAAGGTGTCATAATACAGAGTAATTACCTAATTAAGTACTTAGTAGTAGCCGTTGTACTTACATGAAATAAAATGTACTTACCATGTAACTTAGTTATGGAACAGCCTGTACTTACAGTTTGTAATTATGTAGATGTAATAGGCAGCTACTGTTACACATATGTAACGGACCGAGTCTGTTACACAGCTACTAGTACACTTAAGTACACTCTTGATACACTTTAAGTATCTTATGTCTGTGTACTTACATTTATAATTACGTTGTATAATGTCTGCAACACATATCTAACAATTTTTGGTTACATAAGTAGCTGTGTAACAGACTCGATCTGTTACATATGTGTAACAGTAGCTGCCTATTACGTGTATATAATTACAAACTGTAATTACAGGCTTTCCATAACTTAGTTACATGATAAGTACATTTTATTTTTTATTTCATATAAGTACAACCGCTACTACTAAGTACTTAACTAGGTAATTACTCTTTATATCCATAATACAGTGCTACCTTAAAAATACCTTAATAATGCCTTACACTTTAACCCACCCTTAATCTTCCCCGTATCGCGCCTCAATAGCAGCGAAAGTGTTTTGCAATACAATATGAACAAAATAAGTACATTGCACTTATTTTCTGATGTATGTACATAGTAGTTAATACCACTTAATAAAAAGTGGGACCCATTCTAGTAAGTAAATGATGCAGTTATGCTTTATTTTTGCATGGTGCATATACTAGTGTAATATAGTCATTGCACAACAATATAAAACACAGACAGATAAATGTGCAATGAACAGCCATAATACAAATGTAATATAATTTACTATTTAAGCATTAAAGAAAGAAAGAAACATCAGGAAGCCTGTTTTATTGCAGTTGAACATCATTTAATGGATTCTACCTGCAATATTAGGTGCAAAGTATCCACTGACAGATGTTTGAACGCAGCCCCTGACAGCTGGTCGAGATGTCCTGTGTATTTGATGGGACTCTTGCTGATTTTGTTTTCTCTTCTAAAAGCAGGCCCCCACTGTGGACATTCGCCCACGCTCAGCCACCGCCATCCAGATGAACAACGCCACCCACATGCAGGAGCGAGACGAGGAGTACGGATACGAGTGTCTGGATGGGAAGGACTGCACCAGCTTCTTCTGCTGCTTTGAGGACTGTCGCTCAGGAGCGTGGCGGCACGGCCGTTTGCACATCCGTGTCGCTAAGATAGACTCTTACGCCCGCATTTTCTTTCCTACTGCATTTGGTCTATTCAACGTAGTTTACTGGTTTTCCTATCTCTATCTTTAAAATAGTTAGAAAAAAATAGGCTGGCCTTATTTTATGTTACAGATTCCAGCAAGACCCTTTCTTGGAAACGTGAACCCACTGAAAACATTTAAGTTGCATTGTGTTGTTGTTGTTTTTCCAGTCTACGTAATGTTTTTTTTTTTTTTTTTTTTTTATTCGAAAGCGCATTTTAGAATTTTTTTTTTGTGCGTTTATGTAATGTGGAATTGTCGGTTTGTCTCTGTTTACATCTTTTTCTAGGAAGTATATCTTGTGCATAAAGCAAAAGTTGTAGCAAAAAAAAAAAGAAAACAAAAAAGCGCAGAAGGGGCAGTCAGTGAAAACCTGCATCTGTAAGATTATTCCTGAAATGTCCAGAATCATGTAGAGCAAACAGCAGAGGATCTGAGTACTGCATGCCTACATAGCCCCTAAAGAGTAAGCACTAAAGAGATTTTGGGAACCTTCTTCAAATGCATGGCTGTCAGGCCTATGTGAGGTAAAAGCAATCAATCAAATATTAACAAATTTATTTGTACATGCTCTTATTACTTGTAATTATTTGTGCATTCTAAAGCGCAAATGTAAAAATTGAAGTGTTTGAAATTTCTATGCCATTTGTAACCTTGCGGTTTTTCATGTGTGGTCACGGCTGGTAAAACGTACGGTCACCTGTACAAATGTTGTAAATAGATGAATACTGTATAATGTAGTGATATACATCATACTGCATGCACCTTTTAGGCCAAAAATTAGCAAGAGTCTTCTATTGTCATCAATTAATAAAAAGCAAAAAAAAGGGTCAGGAAAGCTTAACTGGAACAGTTCAGGCTACATTTTACATCATTTCTTGCCACTATTAGATGTCAGTCATTTATACAGTAAATGCACAATGATATTGTTACATGTATAAATAAGTACTGTATTCAATTTTTCGTATCATTTTGGGTATCGGTATGAGTCTCCTTTCCATTCTTGGATATATACCCAAATTAGCTCCTCTTGCTGGGGTGAGTATTCTGATAATACATACTCTAGTCATATTTTACCCTATTTTATTTTTATTGTTATTATTTATTTTGTTTAGCTATTATTTTATTTTGTTTGAACTAAGATGGTTTAAAACGTTTACCAGCACCATCTTAGGTTTTTCAGAAACATGTAACAGAATGTTGTCAAACAAAATGTCTATATGCTTTTTTATTTTTGGTTCATGTATTAATTTATGTTTTAATAATAAATTGGGCTCAAACGTAGGAGGAGGGTCACCGTTGCACTCAATACTATACATTTCAGTAGACAAAAACTTATTTCAGTGAATTTAGTAAATAATCTGTAGATGGATATGTTAATGTGTGTGTTACTCAGCTTCAGTTTCGTTGCATTTAACAAATGACATGCATGCATGTAGTAAATATTATCTTTAGATAGAACATTAACATGCATACATGGGAAACAAACTCACTAACTTTAATGTAACATATGCAAGCACAACCAACTTTCTATTTTAATAACCCGTCAACTTTAGAAAGCTCACCCCAGGTTAGTAACTATGCCTGTGATATAATTATGTTTGGTGTTGGGCACCACTGCTCGAGTGTTATCACCGAAAAAAATACAAAACACCAAAACAAATGCAACTAAAACACTGTGGACAAAAATCTGAGACGTGCCAAAGTATGAGGGTATAATCAGACGTATAGATAGTTTTGTTCTCCACTGCTGCAGTTAAAATCAATGCTTTTTGTGCAACTGTTTGGTAGCAAAAATGACAGATAAGCAAAATGTTTCTGGTTACATCAGTAATACGTAATCTAGACCTGTATACAGTTTGATTTCCAATCCCTATGCATTAACCTTCCAGCCGAACAAACGAGCATACGGTACGGTTTTGCATTTTGTGGCTATGTATGCATCTTGATATTTTTGCATCATACACTTGAGCATGGTTAATTTTTGATTTGTTTATACTGGTATTAAAATTAGATGTCATAGGAGTCTTCTGAAAATCCTCTTTTGAGAAATATCAACTTTACTATCAGCCCTTTGTAGACTCAGTTTGCTGTTTGTGTGCCACCTACACTATAATAATCACATTTGTGGAGCGAAGCTCGATTCGTTTCTTCTTTGAGTAGTTATTGTGAATGTTGTTCCTGAAAATCAACAGCCACACCCCAGAGATGTCACCTAGCCAATGTACTGTTTATTATTCACTGTAGGACACATGGATGTGGTAGCAATAGAAACTGTGTGAATGTGGATCGCTTTAGTGCCAAACTATGAACCATTTTGCTTTCTACCATTGATTTAAATAGCTTATTTCAGCAAGCTTCCTGTTTTTACACCCAGCGGAAATGCTTTATCCATTTCATTTTTTTTATGAAATACAAAAAGAAAATTGGACATACTACTAATGTAATGTAGAATTACCAATTGCAACCTTAAGTGAAATTAAAAGCCCTTTTATCTGCATTGTACTGAAATACTGTTGATCAATCAAGATAAATGTGGTTGTTAAACCTTTGTTTTAATGCATGTAATCAGTACTATTCATGTCAAAATGCTATAGTTTAATGCCAGAAATAAAGTTTCACTATAAACTGCCACCATCCCACAAGAGTACATTGCTAGAGATTTTCATAGAGCTAACCATCACTTTTGTTCTGTTCTCACTATTTCTTTGTTGTTTTGAGGATTTGAGGATTATTTTCTGACATAAAGAAAAACTCATTTTACAATATCAACTTGTGTCAAGGAGAGCTTGTTTAGGAAAATGAATGAATAATTATTTACTGCAAACCATGTAATGAAAATGTGAACAATTTAGATTTTATTTCAGATCAAACCGTCTCAAGCTCTGCCAGTTTAGAGTCAGATTAAAATACACTTTTGTTGAAAGTTTTAATATATATTGTATCAGGAAAAAACATCACAAATCATGTTTTAAGACTTAACATCTTTTGCACTTACTGGCAATTGGGTTGTGTGTGTCTGTCTCTCTCTCTCTCTCTCTCTCTCTCTCTCTCTCTCTCTCTCTCTCTGTGTGTGTGTGTGTGTGTGTGTGTCCGTTTGGTTGCTTACTGACATCACATGCCTCCCACACTTCTTAATTAATCTTTTTCTTAATCAGAATTGTAGTCTTGTTTTCAGGTAAAAAGATGCACTTATTTGAGAAGATATGAAGACTTGTTTCCAGAGAATATATCTTGATTTTTACTTGTTTCTCAAGTAAATTTATCTTGTTTTTTTCATGTGAAATCTGATCTAATGTGGTATCTTATTTATTTTATCTTGTTTGTTGTAACTGAGCTTTATTGCTAATTGTATCTTCCAAACATGATCTAAATTGTTCAAAGGTTTCATATTGTATAATTTCACTTAAGCGGCAGTTGATTGTTTGGGTTTGCACAGAAAAATATTCGTATGGATAAAGCATTATTAAAGTCTGAATTTGTTGGCCCCTGCAGGGTGATTTCCATCATCGATGATATTTTGATTTCTTTTCTTACTCGATTGCACAAATATAACCAGATGTATAAATGGATAAATCTCACAAATTTAAAGTGTTTTAGTAACAAATACAACATTTGTGAAGAGCACATGTAAATAATAAATATTGTTACATACTTTATTGCCTGTGGGAAACACTAAATCATTTACCATGCTTCTATAGCAGTAATGACAAGCTGCAAAGCTAAAAGATTGAAAATAAGCTCTCAGCTGTTCAGCATATCTATATATTTATTGAGTAGTGTACTAAAAGGACACTGATGATTTCATGTAAGGGTTTGCATTATATTATTATATGTACTGAAATCCTTTTCTTAAAGGAAAAGCACAGAGCTGTGGAATTTTTCAATAAAATATTGCATTTATATGGTGTATGGATATATTTCTTAAATGAGAAGAAGTATCAGAGACTATTGTGATTGTATTCCACTAGAATATTCATAACAAAATACCCTTGGGAAAATTACCAAAACAGTATTTGGTGTGAGGTATTTCAGAGCAAGTTCTGGTGTTTTATTCACAAACTGGGTCAAGGTTAAGAGACAAAACAGCTTTTTCTATGTAAATACAGCATATTATTGAATGCACAAGATTGACAAACATCAGCATTATTTTTTTCTGACACAGTTAACATGCAACAGGCAGTAAAATTCAATGAAAATTAAATTCTTAAAGTGATCATGGCAGCAGTGATTGTAGTCAGATCATTTGTGTGTAAATAAATAAAGTGCTGGGAAAATTACTGAATTACTTGCCATTACTGAAAGAACTGTAGTCAGTGACATAATCTGTTAGATTACACATAGTAGTTTTTATTTATTTATTCATTTATTTTATTTATTTATATGCCACATTTAAATAGCATAATCTTGTACTATTTTGGCATAAAAAATACAATAAGTAGGAAAATATTCTATCTTCATATTACCAACAAGTGCCTCATAAAAACAGATTCTTAAATGGACAGTTCACCCAAAAATTAGAATATTGTCATCGTTTACTTACCCTTATGTTGTTCCAAACCTGTATGAGTTCGTTCTTCTGCTGAACACAAAAGATATTTTGAAGAATGTTGGTAACAAAGCAGTTGCTGGTAGCCATTTACTTCCATAGTATGGAAAAAATAAATAAATAAAATATATACCACCCAGAACACACTTACAAAAACTTATAAACACCTTATCAAGCACCAAGCAAGTAAACAGCAAAACCCTAGAAAGTGCTTAGCAACGCCCTTAAAAGTCAAAGTCAAAGTCTGCTTTATTGTCAATTCTGCCACATGTACAGTACATACTGTGACGGGGTGAAGAATCACACGACAAGGATTTGAATAAAAATGAGTACCCCAGAGGGTGGATTTATTTGAGTAGCTGGGGAAAGTGCAACAGTGTGAGGAAATCCACGTGGGTGCTCCGGTGAGGGTAGTGCTCTCTTCCTCCGGTGTGGTGAATCCGTGCTGTGCTTCGGGGTGGGCTGCTCGGTCACACACTGCTGTCTGGGGAAATAATAGAGACGGCGAGTTAGTGTTAGCTCTCATGGAGAAGGTTTCTCCCCGTATGCTGGATCTGCGTGGCTTATGTAGCCAGACCATAATGAGCCGCAGGTGTGACCGATCAGCCTGTGATGAGATCGGGCAGGTGATCCTCGCCCGTCTCCAGGGCGACGCTGATGAGACTCGGGACGCTCGTCACACTCCCCCCCCGGGGCTCGAAGTACTGGCTCTGAGGTGAGGGCCTTTTTGACCCGCTGGAAGGCTTCCTCTGCCGTTGGTGTCCACTGTACTTTCTCCGGCTGCCCCTTCCTGGTCAGGTCTGTCAGGGGGGCGGCTAAAGAGGAGAAGTCAGGGATGAAGCAGCGATAGTACCCCGCCAACCCCAAAAAGGCTCGTACCTGGGTCTTGGACTCGGGTCTCGGGGCGGAGCGAACTGCTTCGATTTTCTTCTCTTGGGGTCGGATGAGTCCCCGACCGACTTGGAACCCCAGGTACTTGGCCTCAAATAGGGCTAGGTGGCACTTGCGGGGGTTGGCGGTGAGTCCAGCCCTCCGGAGCTCCGAGAGCACCCTCCGTAGCCGGTCCAGGTGGTCTTCCCATGTCTCGGAGTGGATCACCACGTCGTCGAGATACGCTGCGGCATACGACTGGTGGGGCCGGAGCAGGATGTCCATCAGCCGCTGGAACGTGGCGGGTGCCCCGTGAAGGCCGAAGGGAGGGGTCCGGTACTGCCAGTGGCCACTACAACCGGCCAGCCCAGCCGCGGGAATTCCAAGTCGGTGACCGAGTCATGGTCCTAGTCCCCAACGCTGCCTGCAAGTTCCTGGCCACCTGGCAGGGGCCCTACACAGTGCTAGAAAAGATTGGACCAGTTACTTACCGTGTCCGACAGCCGGGGAGGAGAAGAGCAGAGCAACTGTACCATGTCAACCTTCTAAAGAAGTGGGTGGGGACTAGAGACCAGCTCGCTGCCCTAGCCACCGTGGAGCCCGTGGTAGTGGATGTCAACCCCGATCTCTCGGCCGCCCAGAAGGGGGAGCTGCAGCACCTGATCGGTCAGTTTTCTGATGTGTTCTCTTCTCTTCCCGGGCAGACGAACGTCCTACAGCATGACATTCGGACACCTCCAGGAGTCATCGTCAGGCAACGGCCCTACCGTGTCCCTGAGGCTCGTCGGCAAGCTATTGAGGAGGAAATTCAACAAATGCTTAAGTCAGGGGTTCTTCACCCTGAATGCAGTTTTGGGTTTAGCACTTTCAGAAAGGGGTACCTGCCAGTAGCCTTTCGTGAGGTCCAAGGTCGAGATGTACCGGGCCCTTCCCAACCGGTCCAGCAGCTCGTCCACCCGAGGCATGGGGTACCCGTCGAATTCGGAGACTTCATTCAGACGGCGGAAGTCATTGCAAAAACGGAGGGTGCCGTCCGGTTTTGGGACCATCACAATCGGGCTGGACCACGGGCTGCGTGATGGTTCGATCACCCCTGACTTAAGCAATTGTTGAATTTGTGTGACGGGGTGAAGAATCACACGACAAGGATTTGAATAAAAATGAGTACCCCAGAGGGTGGATTTATTTGAGTAGCTGGGGAAAGTGCAACAGTGGCAGAAATCACAGTAGGTGCTCGGTGAGGTAGTGCTCTCTTCCTCTTCCTCCAGTGTGGTGAATCCGTGCACAGCCGCCCGGGGTGGGCTGCTCGGTCACCACACTGCTGTCAAGGAAATAATAGAGACAGCGAGTTAGTATTATAGCTCCTGATGGAGAGGTTTCTCCCCGTATGCTGGATCTGCGTGGCTTAAGTAGCCAGACCATAATGAGCCGCAGGTGTGACCGATCAGCCTGTGATGAGATCGGGCAGGTGATCCCGTCTCCAGGGCGACGCTGATGAGACTCGGGACGCTCGTCACAATACATACAGAGAATTGAAATTGCGTTACTCTCAGACCCTTGGTGCATACAGATAACACTAAACACTAACAGTAGAACGTAAAAATACAGATAAATACAAATCAAATATATATATATATATATAAACGCAACCATTACAAATATACAAATAAGGACAAGTAAAAAATAGATGACGTAGCATAAGGCACATGGTAGGTAGAGTGCAAACCAGTGAAATAAACAACAGTGCAGATATAATTGGTGTAGTGCAAAAGAGCTTATCAGTCTATTTAAAGTGAGCAGTCTTTATACAAACAGTCAGAAGAGATAGCTGAATGAGGTTAGTCCAATGCTGTACAAAGTGACTGGTGCTGGTCACAGTGTGTAGTGGAAGGGGAAGGAGTCAGAGAATCAAAGTTCAGAGGTGCATGGGGCAAAAGAGGAGAGGGGGAGCAGAGTCAGGAGAGAGCTGAGCTTCTTGACAGCCTGATGTATGAAGCTGTCCTTCAGTCTGCTGGTCCTGGCCTGTAGACTCCGCAGTCTCCTCCCTGATGGCAGCAGACTGAAGAAGCTATGTGACGGGTGGGTGGGATCACCTGTAATGCAGAGGGCTTTGCGGGTGAGACGGGTGCTGTAGATGTCCTGGAGGGAGGGGAGAGAGACACCAACAATCTTCTCAGCTGCTCTCACTATCCGTTGAAGGGTCTTGCGGCAGGACGCGTTGCAGGCGCCATACCACACAGTGATGCAGCTAGTCAGAATGCTCTCGATGGTGCCTCTGTAGAAGGTGCACATGATGGGGGCCGGGGCTCTGGCTCTTCTGAGTTTGCGGAGGAAGTAGAGACGCTGCTGTGCTTTCTTGGCCAGTGCTGCAGTGTTGTTAGTCCAGGAGAGGTCCTCTGTGATGTGTACACCCAGGAACTTGGTGCTGCTCACTCTCTCCACAGTCGCACCATTGATGGTCAGAGGAGCATGCTGAGTGTGCACTCTCCTGAAGTCAACAACAATCTCCTTCGTCAGAGAGAGATTGTTGTCTCTGCACCACCCGGCCAGGCGGCTCACCTCGCTCCTGTAGTTTGTCTCATCTCTGTTGCTAATGAGACCCACCACAGTCGTGTCATCCGCAAACTTAATAAAGAAGTTGGAGTTGCATGACGTTGTGCAGTCGTGGGTCAGCAGAGTAAAGAGGAGGGGGCTCAGCACACATCCTTGGGGGGCCCCTGTGTTCAGTGTGATGGTGCTGGATGTGCTATTGCCGACCCATACTGCCTGAGGTCTCCCAGTCAGGAAGTCCAACAGCCAGTTGCACAGCGAAGTGTTGAGCCCCAGCTGGACCAATTTGTGAATGAGCTGTTGAGGGATGATTGTGTTGAATGTTGAACTGAAGTCTATGAACAGCATTCTGATATATAAGTCTTTTTTGTCCAGATGTGTGAGTGCTGAGTAGAGGGCCGTGGCAATGGTGTCATCGGTCGAGCGGTTGGACCGATATGCAAACTGGAAGGGGTCCAGGGAGGGGGGGAGGACAGACTTGATGTAGTGCATGACTAACCGTTCAAAGCACTTCATGAGAATAGGGGTAAGTGTGACTGGAAGGTAGTCATTGAAGCAGGATGGAGATGAATTCTTCGGGACTGGAATGATGGTGGTAGCTTCGAAGCATGTGGGGACAACAGCCTGACTTAGCGAGATGTTGAAAATGTCTGTGAAGACATCGGTGAGTTCGGGAAAAAGCTCAGGACCCAGAGCTTTGCGTGCATTGATCCTACTGAGGGATCTCCTCACGATGTCTGGGGACAGCGTCATCACCTGGTCGCCGGGAGGAGGTGGAGTCTTCTGTGCAGTGGTGCTGTTTTGTGCCTCAAAGCGAGCGAAGAAGGTGTTCAGCTCGTTCAGCAGAGGGATGGTGCTGTCACAGGTCTGTGGTGGGGGCTTGTAGTCCGTAATGGTCTGAATCCCCTGCCACAGGCTCCGAGTGTCTCTGCTGTCGCTGAAACGATGGGCTATCCTCCTGGAGTACTGTCTCTTAGCCTCTCTGATGCCGCGTGATAGATTGGCCCTAGCTGTCCTCAGGCCCACCTCATCTCCAGCTCTAAAGGCAGCGTTTCCGAGCCTTCAGGAGTCTGTAGACCTCCCATGTCAGCCACGGCTTCTGGTTTGCCCGGACAGTGATGGTCTTTGTGACTGTTACATCATCAATGCACTTGGTGATGTAGGCAGTGACAGTCTCTGAGTACTCTTGGAGGTCTGTGGTGTTGTTGTATGTGGCAGCCTGCTTAAACATATTCCAGTCAGTGGTGTTAAAACAGTCTTGAAGTGCCTCTGACGACCCTTCCGGCCACACTTGTATCTGTTTGTGAACTGGTTTGGTGACTTTAACGATCGGTCTGTGTGCAGGCATTAGCATGACAGTGATGTGGTCTGAGGTGCCAAGATGGGGGAGGGGTAGGGCCTTGTAAGCTCCTCTCTGGGTAGTGTAAACAAAGTCCAGGGTGTTGTTTCCGCGTGTTGGAAAGTCTATGTGTTGGTGTATTTTTGGGAACACACTCTTAAGGTCTGCATGGTTGAAATCTCCAGCCAAGATGAGAAAAGCATCTGGGTGGGCTGTCTGCTGCTCACTGATGTGCTGGTACAGTTCATTCAGTGCCTCACTCCTGTTGTTGTTGTTGGAGCTGGGAGGGATGTATACACCAACGAGCAGTATGGCTGTATATTCCCTCAGTAGATAGAATGGCTGATACTTAATAATCATAAACTCCACCAGGGGTGAGCAGAGTTTGCAGACCACAACAGCATCGCGGCACCACGCGTCATTGATGTAAACACAAAGCCCGCCGCCGCGGGTCTTACCTCCCTCGACGAGAACTCTGTCTGCTCGATAGCATGTTAGCTGGTCGAGCTGAATGGCGCAGTCCGGAACGCTGTTGTTGAGCCATGTTTCCGTGAACACAAAAACACAACAGTCTCTTACAGTCCTCTGAGTTGAGCGTAGTAGTCGGATGCTTTTTAGTAGACGGATGTCCAGTTTATTGTCCAAAGAGCGTACGTTGGCCAGTACGATGGTGTGGATAGCTGGCTTGTGTGGGTTAGCTGCTAGCCTAGCCCGGATACCTCCGCGCTTACCCCTCTTCTGCTTCCTCTCGCGCCGCTTGTGGCGCCTCCACTGTGGGCGAGCTGCAGTAGTGGGGGTCGGTGATGTTGTAGGCCTCCGGAGCAGACCGAGGTCCCGCAGCTCTTCGGCGTGCGCGAAGTTTAACTCTAAAAATGTGGTTCTGCCGACGTCGAGCAGAAACTCACGACTGTATGCGCGCTTTAAAACAGATAGACGCGACGAAGACGTACAAAAACACTGCGACTCACAAGATAAGAAACACGAAAACACCGTTCTGTCGGGAGAGAGAGAAGCCGCAGCGTGTGCACGCGCCGCCATCTTAGAACAATATTAATTGCTGTAAAAAACAACCAGGACAGCAACCACATAGCAATTTATCTGTCTGTCTGAGAGACTAGGGCTGCATGATTCTGGAAAAATTGCAAATCATAATTTTTCAAATAGAGATCACGATTCTGAACTAAACAAAATAACATGTAATTTACTAGAGGCTGTGACAAAATATTAATTGCTGTAATCTATTTAAAAGGGTGGATGATTGTGATTTCACTTTTTTAACTTTAGTTAGTGTGTAATGTTGCTGTTTGAGCATAAACAATACCTGCAAAGTTACGACGCTGAAAGTCCAATGCAAACGGAGATATTGTCTTTTAAAATTATGGCAGTTTAATGCCTACAGTTAAGGCTGGTATGGACTACAAGGAGTTACTTCCCAGGTTGGTGACATCACAAACCCTGAAATTTACATAAACCCCGCCCCCAGGAACAAAACAGGAAGAGTTGTTGCCGTGCTGTCAAACCAAGGGGTGCACGAAAAAATCTATTCATATATGTATCGTGATTCTGTCTTTTAATGATTCTAATGGATTCACAATTTTTAAAAGGGTCATATGATGCGATGTCAAGTTTTCATTTCTCTTTGGAGTGTTACAAGCTGTTTGTGCATAGATAAGATCCCTGAAGTTGCAAAGGCAAGGCAAGGCAAGGCAAGTTTATTTATATAGCACATTTCATACACAGTGGTAATTCAAAGTGCTTTACATAAAAGGAAGTAAAATAGTTATTTAAAAAATAATCACAGCAATAAAAACAAGGAATTAAAAATTATAAAGGAATTAGAAATTGATTTAAAATGAATTTAAAACAGAAATAGAAAATGATTATACATCAAATACAGTGCAGTCAGTTCGGACGTAGCACAGTGCTCATTCAAATGCACAGCTAAACAGATGAGTTTTGAGTCTGGATTTAAATGTGGCTAATGTTTTAACACATCTGAGCAAAGACTAAAGTCTCAAAACCAAAGAGATATTCTTTATAAAAGTTAAGACTCTGCCACGCTCCCATAAAACAGCTCATTCAAACATACCCCCACATGTCTATGTCATGATTTGGGAAGATTTGCATAACACCACCCAAATGTATACGCAAAGAAAGCAGGCGGAACTATTATTCTCGCTGTAGTATTGTTGCTGCCACCGGCGCCATGACGTGGAGAAGCTGTGTTTCGTTGTGAGAGCGAAACTACTTTGTTTGGGCTTCCAAAAGAGAACACAACTAGAAATCAGTGGTTAAGTTGTATTTACAACACTGTTCCAGAACAGTTCAACCCAAATATTGGAGTGTGTGCAGCGCATTTTACGGAGGACTATTTCCTGAACCTGGAAGAGTAGCCTACAATGCTGGCTCACACAAAGGCTGTTTCTATAAAGTGGGGCAATTCCAACTTTGCAAGGACAGTCTGACGCTTCTGACCACTGTAAGTACATTTCTGCCACTGACGATTCAAACGCGAGTTTTGAGCAGTGTAGAGTAGCGCTTGTTGTTTGTCGTTTCTCCGATCACAAATGCAGACATGGTAATGTTTACAAGGCATGATGCAACGTGACGCGTAAAAAGACAGTATAAGTCATAATCAGTAATTATGTCCCCACTGGATGCAACAAATGCCTCGTTTATAATGGGTTTTATTGTTTTAGTCTCATCTCGCCGGGAAAGGCCATCACAATACGGTAAGGGGCGTAACATTTCTGTCTCACGCTTGAGGTATTCGGCCAATCACGATGCACTGGGTAGCTGGCCAATCAGAGCATGCCTCGCTTCTCAGAAAGATGAGCTTTGTAAAAATCGACATGTTTCAGAAAGGCAGAGCATAGAGGAGCAACAATAATGTACAGTATATGGAAAATAATGTGTTTTTTTAACCACGAACCACGTAAACACATTGCATCACACCAAATACACAAAATAATGTGCTTTTTTGCAACGTCATTTGACCCCTTTAAAAACAATGTTCTAAAGCAGCGGTTCTTAATCATGTTCCTCGCATCCCCTGCTCTGCATCTCTCTCTCTCATTCAGATCATCAGCTCATCCGCTCCAACAATGAACTGTTTC
The DNA here is from genome assembly GCA_021397915.2 of Tor tambroides. NCBI lineage: Eukaryota > Metazoa > Chordata > Actinopteri > Cypriniformes > Cyprinidae > Tor > Tor tambroides. The sequence continues at coordinate 29,960 of JAFVLL020030557.1, read as the reverse complement.
AATTATACACTTTAGGTGTATAGACAGACAGATATTTTTCACATAGCTATGAGAAGTGTTGCATGCGGTTGCCGTGGTAGCGAGCAATACTTGCTGGCAAACACTTCTTAGTGTTACAAAGTAAACAATTACTTTACAAAAATGCTACAATGCAGTCATGTATTCTGCTGTATTAAAGCTTTAATCAGGATAAAAACCGTATATTAGAAGCTAACAGAAGCAGTAGCATTTACAAATAACAGCGTATCTAAAAGTATGAGACAACAACAAACAAAGGAACATACCATTCTGAAGTGTCCTGTAAGAGCTGTGCTTGGACAGGTTCTGCACGATGATAGACGACGCCATTGTTTACAATATAACCAGAACACATTCAGAGGTGAGGGGCGTGACGTTTCTGGACTGCACCAGAGACGGTTTAGCCAATCACAACACACTGGACCAGCTAACCAATCTGAGCCCATCGTGTATTTCTGAGGGAGGGGCTTCATAAAAACAGGAAATCATCAGAGCGTTTATCGGATGTTTATTCTGAATTTATTCAGACGTACACCGATGGATCTAAAAACCCAGAGACAGGGCGAACGGGTGCAGCATTTTATGTACCAGAATTTAAAAGTGGGAATAAAGGAAGAATAACTGATGCAACATCAGTATATACGGCAGAATTAGTCACTATTCAGATGGCACTTGAATGGTTTGAGGAGGAGATGGCAAACTCAGAAAAGGAAGTTTTAATTTGTTCAGATTCATCATGCATCACTTTCAAGCTTGAAAACCTTTCAGTTATGTAGAAAAGATATACTGATAGAAATACTGATTATTTTATATAGAATAAGTCATATTGGAAGCGTAGTGCAGTTTTTATGGGTACCAGAGCATGTAGAGATACAAGGGAATGAAACAGCAGACAAAATGGCTAAAGAAGCACTCAAAATGGATAATATTAGCGTAGCAGTCACTTTAAGCAGGACAGAAGGATAGTCTGTGATTAAGCAAATGGCTGAAATACTGGAACTTATGTAAAAAAAGGAAGACATTTTTATAGAATACAAGGTAAAATTAATCATCATATAAATAGGAAGGACTATTATATTTACAAGATTAAGAATGGGTCATACTAATCTTAATGCAACACTTCATATAATCGGCAAACATAATTCTGGTTTATGTAATGCGTGTCAGGAAATGGAAACTGATGAGCATGTTTTGATTAGATGTAAAATATATATATATATATGAACAGGAAAGAACTGATCTTATAAGAGATATGCAAGCTTTGGGCTTCATGGAATTTACCTTATATAATATTTTAAAGGTGACATATCATGAAAATCTGACTTTTCCAGGTTTTAAGTGCTATAATCAAGTCCCCAGTGCATCTACAAACCAAGGAAACATGAAAAAGATTAACCCGGTAACTTTGATTCGGTAAGCCTTTTTTTGCAAGCGTCTGAAAAAATGAGCACGTCTGATTTCGCTCCCCTAGTGATGCTGCAAATGGATCTCATTATAGTATTACCACCCCTTTATCTGTAAACTTCCACCCACGGCGTCGTCATTTTGATTTTGCAAGTGACAAAAAACTGTCTTTGGCTGCACTGATGAGCATAGAACACTATTTAGAGTCCCAGCCTCAGAAGAGACAAGAGAGCAGTGTATTTATTAATTTATTTAATGTATATTGTTGCTGCCACACAGATCTAAAATAAACATGTGATTTCTTTCCCAGCTGTTTACCTTCACAGACATAACCCACTGTTTTTGTAACTCGTGTGTGTTTTTAAAGGGGTCATATGATGTTGCTAAAAAGAACATTATTTTGTGTATTTGGTGTAATGCAATGTGTTTATGCAGTTTAAGGTTCAAAAACACATTATTTTCCACATACTGTACATTACAGTTTCTCCTCTTTGCCCCGCCTTTCTGAAACATGCCGATTTTTACAAAGCTCATCGTTCTGAGAAGCGAAGTGTGCTCTCATTGGCCAGCTATCCAGTGCTAATACAGTATTACTGATTATAATGGCTTATACTGTCTTTTTACGTGTTGCGTTGCATATCGCACTGTGTAAACATTACCATGTCTGCATTTTGTGATCAGAGAAACAACAAACAACAAGCACTACTCTACACTGCTCAAAACTCACGTTTGAGTCGTCAGTGGCAGAAATGTACTTACAGTGGTCAGAAGCACCAGACAGTTCTTTCAAAGTTGGAATTGCTCCACTTTATAGAAACAGTCTTTGTGCGAGCCAGCATTGTAGCTTCCAGGTTCAGGAAATAGTCCTCCGTAATATGCGCTGCACACACTCTAATATTTGGGTTGTACTGTTCTGGAACAGTGTTGTAAATACACCTTAACCACTGATTTCTAGTTGTGTCCTCTTTTGGAAGCCCAAACAAAGTAGTTTCTCTTTCACAAGGAAACACAGTGTCTCCAGGACATGGCGCCAGCGGCAGCAACAATACTACAGCCAGAATAATAGCTCCGCCTTCTTTCACTGCGTGTACGTTTGGGCGGTGTTATGAAAATCTCCCCACATCGTGACGTAGAGATGTGTGGGGGCGTGTTTGAATGAGCTGTTTTAGGGGGGCGTGGTCAAGTCTTAACTTTTATAAAGAATATCTCTTTGGTTTTGAGACTTTAGTCTTTGCAACTTCAGGGATCTTATCTATGCACACACAGCTTGTAACACTCCAAAGAGAAAGGAGAACTTGAAATCGCATCATATGACCCCTTTAACGTAAACTTGTGTGTGATTGAGAACTTAGTTTAGTACACACATGCTGTGACAGCCGTTTCTGTCTGTGTGCACTCAGAAAACTGTATATCAGAAGTTTAAACTTTATATGGTTTAAAATTCATGATTTCAGCGCAATAAACATGATAATCAGAACCAAAACAAATGTTTTTAGCAGGTACAAGCTGTAATGGCACAGCTGTACTCAGCAACTAATTTTTATTTAAAGAGACATGCACGAAAACAGCCTGTTTCTGCTTCCACTCAAAATAGGCATTTTCAAAATGATATTATCTGTGGGGTATTTTGAGCTGAAACTTCACAGACACATTCTGGGGATGCCTGAGACTTATATTACATATTCTAAAAAGGGGCATAATAGGTCTCCTTTAAAGGCAGGAGTAGAATTTGATCAAACAATTACAGATTTAATGAAGTTCCTGAGAAATAGCGGTCTAAAGAACAGAATATCGAAAATCTATCTTGTGTTCCATCTTTGTCACACTCCAGTACAGTAGGTGGCAGTATGCACCTGCCAATAAATCCACAGAAGAAGAAGAACGTTTATCAGAGAAGGGACAGAGCGGTGTAGAATAAAGGTGAAAAAATGAGTTTTTATTTTTTTTAAACAAAGCATTAACATGTTAGACTGCACCCCATAAACACAATCAAGACTAGAAAAAAACAATCAATCACCCCTTTAAAACTGTTTAATCAATTTGAATGAATTATTTTTCAAAAGTTAGTTTGAATGAATGATTCAATGACTCACTCATAAATACTTCACTTGTTTCATTGCTGGATGAATCAGCGGTTTTGAACGAATCTCTTGAATGAATGATTCAATGACAAATTCATTTTTTAACAGTGTCTTATCAACACAAATATTATTTCAAGTGCCAAGTAGGCTACTTTCACAAGGTGATTTGCTCCATTTTGATCACTACCATAGACATCAGCGTTTATATCCAAACTATAAACATTTATCCCAGTACTTCTGTGATAATATGAATGATTGTAAGACAGAAATAATACTGTGTGGTTGAAAAAACTGTTTGAGATGCTGTTTCTTACCTAAATATGATCTGCGCAAACACAGAATTGAATGTTCCGGTATGACTCTCTCTAATGTTTAATAGACACAGATGAATTGTTATCATTTAGAAATAAGATTGTGTGGGTGTTTGAATCAAGGTTGCAATCTTTTGACGATTAACCGGGCAGCTCTACTGCATGGCCTGAAAACCTTCACACTTTGAGCTTTTAAAATGACTTTCATCTTAAAACACTCAAAGTCAGATGAAAACTTTGAAAGTAAAATCGCTAAGAACTTGCTTCAGGTGGCTGGCCTTCAAAAATCACACACTACAGCACCAGCCTTAATGTTTTAACGAATGATTTAATAGGACTCTCAGGAACATAAAATACAGTGTGAGGTGGCCACAGCTTCTAAAGACATTCAGTTACAGTTTTACTGTACATGAAAGGACTGGATTGGCCCCTTATGTTCCAGCATATCCTGAGGCCAAAAGTAGACATTGTGTCCTTTGAGATGATTGAGTGTTCAGCGACCATGACTTCTGAGCACAACTGCAGAAATTGCCCAGAAACACACTCCTAAAGAACAGACACATCATGCCAAACTCTATAACCGGAGGGTCAGAGGTTCACCTTTCACAACCTTCAGTGGGAAATAGTGTTTTAATGGCCAACCATGAGGAGAGAGACAGGAAGAAAGTTGCAGCAAATTTTCATTTTTGGGTGCACTATCCTTTTAAGAGTATTTTCCAGCAGGCAGAGAGAAGGTTGTGCACAGTGTTGGGTGTAACGCGTTACTAAGTAAAGTAAGGGATTACTGTTCATTTTTAGGTAATTTAATTACAGTTACTTATAAAGTACTTGCGTTACATACTGTAAATAATTTAAACAGTTCTAAAATCAATATTGAATTTGAAATCTAAATGTACAGTCTAAAGATAAAATTGAATGCAGCGTCTTTAACCCTCTGCGTGCCGGCGCGTTCACTTTCAGTTTTTCCTGATTCACAGAGAAACCTTAAATACCCAGATACAGATAAGATTAAAAATCAATCGAATCTTTAAAAGGGCTTACTTTTATTTGTGTACACTGACAATAACAACAAAACATTGTGTTTTTGTAAATAAACGAACAGGATGCGCTTTCTGCTGTCTAGGTGCAACTCTCTACACATCACAAACTCAGCGAATACTTGACACAGAGACATGAGAAATATATCTATAGAAAGCTTGAAGTGTCTACTTTTAAATGAATGAATTCGAATTTGAAAATGAATATTCTCTGATTATGTAATCCGTATGAATCTAAAGCAAGGTACAGTCTCTTGTGCATAAGGACCTGCTGTTTCCATTGAATTTCTTGTTGGAATTTCATGTCGTGTTTGTCTCAAGTCCTATAAAAGAAAATTGAGCAACTATCCACTTGATATCAAGTGAATCTTTACACACAGTGACACAGTGTGTGTGTAAGTCGATGGGTTCCAGTATTGTTAAAATGTCATCTTTTGTGTTCCACAGAGGAAAGAAATGCATTTGGACAGAATTGTTTTTAATTTTTTTTATGGGTGGACTATCTCTTTAATTGAATTAACTGTATATACATGATGTGCAAACATCTTCACTCCCACTTACAAGCAATTTATCATTAATACTCTTATTATGAAAAACTGTGGTGGTTTATACTGCAATTATTCACTACATACTTGATGCACAACCTAAAAAAAAAAAGAAATTTAAATACAATAGGCCTGTTAATTTTAAATCACCTACTTCAAATGGCAAATGCAGTCCTAAGGAGCATTCTAAAGACCATGACCAATATCAATATAAATCATGTTAATGCAGCAGTATCTGATTTGATAACATCCACAAGAGATTCCTGCTCTAACCCCTCATCTAAATGTAGTGTTCCCCGTCCATGTTAAACAGTTTCCCACATCCGTTTTTACAGCCTGTTCTATAATTCATCCAAAATGCCGTGACCTTGACTGATTATCACTCGGCTTGCAACATTTTTTGGCCCACTGGCTGTTGACTTGAGAAGAATTTTAAAATCCCTCTTCCATATTCTGCGGATTTGACTGCCAGGGTTTGTCAGCAGTGGGTAATGGAGGAGGATCAGACGACAAGGAGAAGAAGGTACGAACGCCTTCCTCTTACTGCTCTCTACAGGAACACAACTGAACACGCTTGCTGCAAGGCAAATCTGAGAACACATAAAAACACTGACCTTCGCTTGCTTCAAAAATAAGTTACAGTAATAATTTGATTAAATGTTGACATGGTTTTTAATTTCATTCAATCAGAAAATGATGATTTATGATAGACAACATGACTGCGTGAATTCTGCTGAAGTTTGACCATAACTCTATCACATTGATCAATGTCATCTTCTGGACAGCTCTCATCCATTGCTGCAGGACATGCTCTGTCATTCAACAGTATTGGAAACTACAGCTGCATTTGTCAAGCTAATAAGTCAGCAAGGTCATTCTGGCGATGTACAGCAGATTTGCTCCACCAAGTGGATAAAAGTAGTAGTTCTGCTAACTTTACATTTTTTAGAAATGTGACCCTGGACCACAAAACCAGTCATAAGAGTCAATTTTTAGAAATTGAGATTTATAGATCATATGAAAGCTGAATAAATAAGTTTTCCATCGTTGTATGGTTTGTTAGGGTAGGACTATTTTCAACTATTTGAAAATCTGGAATCTGAGGGTGCAAAAAAAATCTAAATATTGAGAAAATCTTCTTTAAAGTTGTCCAAATGAAGTTCTTAGCAATGCATATTACTAATCAAAAATGAAGTTTTGATATATTTATGTTGGAAATTTACAAAATATCTTGATGGAACATGATGTTTACTTAACATCCTAATGATTTTTGGCATAAAAGAAAAATGGATTATTTTGACCCATACAATGTTTTGTTGACTATTGCTACAAATAGACCTGTGCTACTTATGACTGCTTTTGTGCTCCAGGGTCACAGATGTGACAGTAATACTGCTCTTCAGTAATAACTTCCCCTGTTGAGGAAAATTTGTTCAATTTGATAAGCTATTATCTTCTGAAAAAGTATGCTTGCGATTAAATTACTTAAAAGGTGTGATAAGCTTTGCTCAAGACTGCACTGCCTGCTACTGACCTACAACTATAACTACATTTTATTACACTTACTGATATTGGCTTATGTTGGCATGAATTGCCACATGAAAGATAAACATAAAATATACATACATATAAACATACAAAGAAGATATTGTTAGTGTTATTTGTGCACTTCAGAATAAAACAACATCAATGGAGCTTCATCTCTGCACTAAATCTTATAAATCACTAGATGGCACTGTAGTCATGCTTTAAGACATGAAGTTGTTCTCACAAAGCACAATACACTTCTTTTTAAAGGCAAATGAGACTTTCATGAATTATGCAGTTATATGTAAACACATGAATACAAACTCACATGTTCCCACAAGTGAAAAAGAAAGAAAGAAAGAAAGAAAGAAAGAAAGAAAGAAAGAAAGAAAGAAAGAAAGAAAGAAAGAAAGAAAGCTATGATCAGAAACTGATCAGAAGAAACAGAAGAAAAAAAGATCATACAGGTTTGAAACAGCTTCAGGGTGAGTAAATGATGACAGTATTTTCATTTTTGGGTGAACTATCCCTTTAAGCAAAATTTTATAAATAGCTAGATAATTGCTCATAGTTAGTTGATTATTTCACTGTATTGTTCTTGTCACCGGTAGCAGTTCAAGCTATTCTAACTTACCATTAAATCAGGGTTGCCAACACTCACACATTTGCTTTCACGCTCCGTCTCACACTGCTCAACTAAATCTCTCAAATAACAAGACAATGCAAAATATATTTAAAAAAAATAAACCTCCCCATGGAACTTGTTGTTTGGTCTAACACAGATATTCTTGGTTTGGTCTAAAGCGGTAAGATTCTGCTCCAAAATCAATTTTCTTCTTGCACTTTACAAGGTGACCAGTGTTGGGGAAAGTCACTTCTAAAAGTAATACATTACAGTATTGTGTGACTCCATTAAAAAGTAACTAATTGCATTACTCAGTTACTTTTTATGGAAAGTAATGCATTACATTACTTTTGCATTACTTTTTTGTTTGTTTTTTTCCTTTATTCAGTTCCATCACACAAAAGCACAAAACATAGGGCAATGTTGCACATCTCAAAGTATGCAAAACAGTACAACAACTACAAAAAACACAAGATGAACACAAACACACACATATATAT
>JAFVLL020030557.1:0-21812 GCA_021397915.2 Tor tambroides | reverse complement strand
AAGACAAAAAGACCTGAGGATGTTTCCGCGTCACATCTATTTATAACCCTCAGGTGTTCGTAATCGAGTGACGTCACCTACCGAGGTTATTTAAGCCAATTCTTGGCGTGTTTGACACACGTGCTTCAACAACCGGTCGAACAAAGAATGTTCTCAATAGCGCTTTTGAGCGCAGCATCGAGAGTAGCTTTTGATAAGGGAACAACACCACCCATCCATCCACACTTAGAAGACACCTTTATCCAAACTGACATGCAGTGCATTCAAAGTATGCATATTTTATCAGCATGTGTGTTCTCTTGGAATCTAACCCTTGATGACCCATAGCAAAGTGTCTGAATACTGAATACTGAACTGAAAGTGACATTTCAGGTTTTTTGATTTTATAAAATTTTAAATTTTATTTTAATTTTAAATTTTTAAATTATAAATTTTTTTTTTTTTTTGCTTTGTTGCTATGTACGGTGACCAGAAGGTGACATGTTCGGTTCACTTAGTTTTGTCGTGGCCACATCATAATAACTCGTCGGAACATGATAATAATGAAGTTTATCATGAATAAATGTTACATAAAGTGCATAAAATAAAATAGGCCTAGAAGAAAATATTTTTATCCATCCCACAGTCTTGTAAGTCCATTAACTGATCGTCTTTTTCCTGTAATATTTGTTTGTTATTATTATTGGTTATATTTTTATATTTGTTTATATTTGTTTTTCCCTTCATTGCCATCTCTTTACTTAACATCCTGAATACTTTTGTAAATAATAGCCTACTGTAAATGCTCAACGTGCCAATAAAGCTTTATGCTGACTTGAATTTTTACTGGAATGCAGTTTAAATTTAACATATATTTCATTTTGTTTTGGCTCATTAATAGACCATAATTATAAATACTATAGTGTTTCATTGAGGAATTAATCATTCACGTAGTTTCATTTGAAAATGAAAACACACGCTCATTTATCATCACATAAATACAATCATAAAGTCAAAACTTTATTGGCATAATTGTCAGGCGTTTACAGTATTTGCAAAATATATGATAGGCTAGCAAATATAGCATAATTATACAAAACGTTAAGGTAAAGCGATACACAAATTGAAAGGGGAAATAAGCATATAGCCTAACAATAAATATAAAAATATAGCCCTAATAAGTTAATGTAATAATAATAATAATAATAATAATATACAAATATTAAATTAAATGTTTAATGTTAATAAAAATGTTTTATCCATTTCTGATAATTGCTATGGTCATGCAAGTTTGTTTACGCATTAAAGTCGTGGCCACGAGAAAACTAAGTGAACCGAACATGTCACCTGCCGGTCACCGTAGTTATAGGGTTTGGAGTGTAGAAAAACATATTTTAAAGCATTTAAGCGTTGGGGTAATGCACCCATTACCTTCCACTATCACTTCTGCTCTTAGAGATGGAGCACATTATTTACATTCATTGATCTGGCAGATGCTTTTATCCGAAGTGCATTCGAACAGTGCATCAGTATTATTATTATCTACAGCTCACAACACATGCATAATAAATGATTCATAATGTGATGTGAAAATTGTATATATATATATATATATATATATATATATAATCATTCATTCACAGCCTACACTTTGTCTTTCAAACCTGTTTCCTTCCAAACCGCACAAGTATGGAGTCAATTTAATGGCACATATATATATGCAAAATAATAAAGCTTTGCAAAAGAAAATAAAGTTTTGCAAACCAAAATGAAAGTATTGAGAAAAAAATACATGTGTTTTTGCAAACAAAAATAAAGAATTGCAAAAGAAAATGATGCATTGCAAGAAAAAAAAAAAGAAGTTTTGCAAACAAAAATAAAGAATTGCAAAATATAAATGAAATAGAGCAAAAGCAATGATTTTTCAGTGCATATTTTCCATGGCCATAGCTACTAATTCCCTGGAAGTGACGTCATCATGTGTGACCATACAGATTTTCAGAGATTGATAAAACATTTTTATCCTTTTTTAATTTATGCCAGGAGTTATGTAGACTAAATGAAAAACGAAGTCAATATGGCTATGGCCATGGAAAATATGCACTGCAAAATCATTGCTTTCATTTATATTTTGCAGTTCTTTATTTTTGTTTGCAAAACTTCTTTTCTTCTTGCAATACTTCATTTTCTTTGGCAATTCTTTATTTTTGTCTATATATAGCACTGAATATAATATATATTAAAATGAATATTTTGCTAGTCCTCATATTGCCTGTTTTCACTAGAAGATTTAAATAGGACATGACTTTAGTGGATATGCACTTTAAATATTTTGAATGAATAACAATACTGTTTTTAATCTGTAAAAAATGCAAAAACACTACAGCCACGGACAATAATATAATTAAATTGTAAAAACCTGAAGTAATAGTTTGAAACATTTCAAATATGTGACCCTGGACCACAAAACCAGTCTTAAGTGTCAATTTTTCGAAATTGAGATTTCTACATCATCTGAAAGCTGAATAAATAATCTTTCCATTGATGTATGGTTTGTTAGGATAGGACAATATTTGGCTGAGATACAACTATTTGAAAATCTGGAATCTGAGGGTGCAAAAAAATCTAAATATTGAGAAAATCTCCTTTAAAGTTGTTCAAATGAAGTTCTTAGCAATGCATATTACTAATCAAAAATTAAGTTTTGATATATTTACAGTAGAAAATTCACTACATATCTTCATGGAACATGATCTTAATATCCTAATGATTTTTGGCATAAAAGAAAAATGGATAATTTTGACCCATACAATGTATTTTTGGCTATTGCTACAAATATATCCCAGCGACTTAAGACTGGTTTTGTGGTCCAAGGTCACATATATAGTATGTAGTCAGTGACTATGCAAGCATCTGTGTCTAACACAATTGTAAATATTTTTAATGTTAGCACCCAGTAAATGTTCTGGTTTTTCTCTCTTATGATGCTTTGCCGAAGCTGTCTAAATGCCCTTTGTGTTCAGCAGGGCATAACCACAGATGATGTGATATTCTTCAGATCATGATCCTTCTTTATTGTCTTCTCTTGCCATCATTCTGGTATGGTTAGTTGCATCTGTCCAAAAAATATTGTTCAAGAAGTGGGCAGGCTTTTTTTTTTTTACATGTTTTTGGGGTGAAATCTAATCTGGCCTTCCTGTTCTTGATGCTTACCACTGCTTGGCACCTTGTAGTAAACCCTCTGTTTTTAGTTTCATGAAGTCTTCTCTGGACTTTGACAATGAGACAGTGCTTCTGTAGTCAGGTGTTACTGAGCTCATCAGTGCATTCATTGTTTTTAAGAATTTTCACTTCTAAGGAATATTATATATTCATACAAATGAAAAACTTGGTAACATTTTCAACCAAAATAAACCAGTGTCTAATATCACAGATTTTTCTATTCTGAATATGTTTCCCTTGTGAATTCAGATCCTTGTTTTTAAAACCAGCTTTCTGTTTGATAGAGTGAGAATCTAATGCTTTTATTTGAGTCTAAACCCCTGCCTTTTGCTCGCTTTCTTATGCAATAAGATAATCACTGCGACAGACAATGCCTGCATCTCCGCTTCTCTCAGTTCAGTCAGCAGTGAATCTCATCTGAAGTCATTAACACCTTTTTAACTGTGAGATTTATTTCTTCTGTAATAGAATACTGAAGAAATACTGCAGACACTGACTGGTTTGTGCCAGATATATCTAAACTTTATACCTCTCTGTTTTTTCAGTGGAGAAGATGATTGTTAGTTAATAACAGATTAAATTGACAGACAAATAAATATTGTCCAAGAAAATATTTCTGTAAAAGAAAACAACAGCATAAGGTTTTGGAACGACATGAAGGTGCATAAAATACAGATTTTTTTTTTCTTTTAGACTGTATATAAGATTCACAGAGCATATCCCAGTAACATATTCTGTGAATAAGACCAGAGCCTGTAGTTTATCACTGACTAAAGCTCTTTTGCTTTCTGCTAATTAGATCACGTCTGTTTGAAATGCACATTATTATTATTTTTCTCCCTCAGCACATCCAGGATTAGTTTGTTCATCAGCGCCCTGATTGTTCTGTGAAGATAAGCCTCTTTTAAACCAGTTAAAAAGGGGAGAATAAAAAGGATCTTTAGTGTCTGGATGGGTTTGCAACACGGCTTGACAGAGCTAGTTATGTAACTGTCATGGAGCTTAGATGCAATACCGAGGAAAAATAAGGTTTTTCTACATTTGAAGGTCAACCAAAATCCTCTAAAAAAAGCCCTCAAAATGCACGCAATTTTACAGCAATGCTTAATCATTATGATGTTCTTTTCTAAATGTTAGGGACAAGGATTGAAGCAATTCAGGTGTGTTTGATTAAGGAGACATACAAAATGTGCAGTGTCTCCAGGAATAGAGCTGGGAATCTCTACCCAACGAGACATTAGGAAAATATGAGATATGGACTGCAAATGCTATTACATTGCTAAAAATCATTCAGTTTAGTATTTTAGAATAAAAATATCTAAATGCAAAATTGCACACATTTCAATGGCCATTTTGTGCACAAGCAACATTTGTACATTGAGGTCCCTGACCTGTGCTGAAGCTATTTTAACTGTCTTTTTGGCAAGCGTTCTTGATTGTGATTTGCATATAGGTCTCAACAATGCATGAAAGAGACAGAAGGAAAAGAGAGATATAAAAAACGCTGCCCTCAAAGAGAAGTCTGGGAATGTTCCCACTGTGCAGAGATAAAAGGCAAACAGACATCTCATATCATCTTTTTTTTTTTTTTAATACGTGCACCATTTGTTCCATTACAGGCAAGCAGACTGTCAGATGAGATCTCCTGGCCGATTCAGTCTTTGAGGTGCTGCGCTGTGCTCTCATTAGAGACAATCTAAGCACTGGGCTGCTTTGAAGTCCGTGAGCTGAGAATGAAATAAATGCAATGGAGATGACGCAGCTACTTCAGTCAAACATTCACAGCACTGATACACTGCCCTGTACCTTCATCTGGATTTCATTTGGAAAAAACAGCAACAGGAAGAAATCATTTTTAGCTCAAAAGCACATTCCGCCTCTGAAGTTTTGATATCAGTGATCAGATATGCAAAGGGCTAAAAAATTAATCACATTTCTAAATGATCTCCTCCTTAATTCATATATTACCCTCCTTGATTACTTTGAAATTTACTGCAGTATAGAAGATACAAACGATGGTTGTGAATAATTGTTCTGATTTTATGTAACATTATTGTTTTGCAGAAGTATTATTAATTTATGTTCACATATTTCAGAAATTGCAGCTGTACCAATCATATATCGCAATTCTGTTTCTCACATTATCACATAGATTCTTGAGATCCTTCTATTTACTTCATATATATTCATTATTAAGTGGTTACCGTTTAAAAAAGAGAAAGTTGTTACATGTCCCCACCTGGCTTTACTTGCTCCTCAATGTTACAAAGGTTTTCCAGTTACAGTATATCGTTTGTCCACAACCCATAAAAGATCTGCAAACTATTTTTGGTTACTGTAAAGAACCACTGGTCTAAATAATAGAAAACTCTGAAAATGGAAAGAGATGCTTCTATGAAGCCCTATACCCAACAAAAGTGAAGCAATCCTGGTGAAACCAGCTGATATTCAATCTCATGCTGGGTATATACTATTTTTTTGAATGCATATTTTTAAAACTATATTAAGCTCTGCTTAATTATAACAATATGATGCATCATAATGCATGGAATTATGACAGTGGGATTGTATTGTGTGGTAGCTGGCCTGTCAGTCACCCTTTATCAAGCATTTGGTCCAACAATTGTATCCAGCAGGATTTCTGTGCTTTCTGCCTTTTTTGTGTGCATTATAAACACATTATTGCAATTAAGTTATTTAATTATTTCATTAAGCTATCCCATGCATTTTTGATGATCTGTTATGAGACCACTTGCTTGTGAAAATAATACTAAAGAAACTGAAAACTGTAGCTAGTTTGTACATGTGTGTTTGGTTTGAGTTCATGCAATGTTGTTCTTTTTTATTGTTACTTGTTATAATCAATAAAGCTTTTTTCATCATAAAATTTACATGCAGCAATCCCAATATTGGCTATAGGAAGACAATTTGAAAGCTATCTGCCTTTCATTGGCAACACTTTGTTGAGCCGTGGGTTAATGGGATTGAGTGTTTTCAGTATGTTTCCCCAAGATGAATGTCTGTTCTGATGAGTCTTGCAAAACCCATCAAACACTATGAGCCGGTGTTTCTGACAGCAAGTCATGGGGGCCGTTAGGGTGATGCCTTATTAGTAAACACAGACAGTAATGGTCCTTCACTTTGACTTTGCTGAGTATGCTAAATTAGGGTGTTTTTACAGCAATTTGCTGCAGAAAAAAGACAGACTGCTGCTTAGGGGCTTCATCTAATGCAGGTCGTAATGAATACAAATTGAAATGGTGGACCACGGTAAGCATAATTTGAGAGTAGTCCATCAGAAAAGTGCCCTGTCAGTAGAAAGAATAGCGCAGCATTTATGAAACACTGCAGGTGTAGGTACCCCAAATGATACCATCAGTAAGCGAGAAATGAAGAAGGAAGTGTTGTGTCAGAAAAGTGCAAGAAGGTTACCTCACTCTCATCGTTAACTTTTTAAAAAGGGAAGAGGTCTTTAAAGGTGCACTATGTAAGATCATAGTCAATACATAGAAAAACTATGCAGTCAATAAGGAAAAGCAACAGACAAAGCCTGTGCTACAACTATTGCATTAGCTAGACAAATATGCTGTGCACAGGTGTGCATCTTTTTTTTTTTCTTTTCTAGAAATCCAGCCATGCTATTGTTAGCTGATACAACAGGTTCGAGATATTGAGTCAGGTCAGCAGTCCGGACCAGTCTTTCAGTAATGTGTATGATGTAAGAACTGGGTGTTTTTGCATTGTGATTCCTCTCTTAGAAGCCACATACTTTGCCCAGACTGCAGTGTTGGTAAGGGATGTGCAGATTGTACTCCTTTGCTTGCTTCTCTGACTCCTGAATCCTTTGATGTTCAGAAGGGAGAAAGATTTTTTTCTTCTCTCCTCCCTTCCAGAGTCCTTTCACACAGCACTCTCCGCCTCACTTTTTGCTTGCGGGTATCTCAGACTGCTGGTAATGTGTGTGAACCCGTACTTTTAAAAAGTGTTCAGCTGTTCTTTTTAATAATAAACTTATTTTTGGATCACCAGTCATCAGATCTCGGTAAACACTGGTCACAGAGATGTACCTTTGATTTAAAAAAGCTGATTGCTCACTAAGGGCCTGTTTATACCTGGACACTTCATGCATTTTCTCTAATCGGATAACTATCCAATCATGAAAAGACCAGGTGTAAATGCCCTCCGAAATGCTTTGGAGACGGATTTAAATCCGATCACTCAAACCACTTCAGGAGGTGGTCTGGGCCGCATAATAAGTGTAAATGCATCTGGTTGTTGAAATCACATATGTAAATTTTACTCCTCCCCAAATGTTAAAATAATAAACGTGTGAGAACGTGTTATATATACACATGGATGAGTAGCTGAGTATCTCTTCAGCAAGCCGATGCGCAAACTGCCGCAAATAAAGCTGAAAGTAAGACACAGACACTCAATGCACAATCATCTTCATGTAGTAAGACTAACTTGTCTTTGCAGTGTTGATGCTGCTCTCTCTCCTGTTGTGGTCTTTGATCTTGAAATTAGCTGATGATGAATAAAAAGCAGCGTACATCTGTTGATTTTGTTAACCTGAACTCGGTTAAATTTGCATGTAGCGCGGGAATTCAAGATCGGATTTATATCCGTTTTGCAGAGACCAAGTGTAAATGGAACCATTTTAACAAATCAGATCGCTATCTGATCAGAGAAAATGCATGAAGTGACCAGGTGTAAAAAACAGATCCTAAAAAACTCTCAGATCATGTTTTCAGGCCATTTAAAGTTTGGTTTTGACTTGAAAAAGTGGAGATATTAAAAAAAGGGTTTGTTGTTTACTTACTTTTTTTTATTATTCTTCCCATTAACGCCATTATATGAACTCAAGAGGCAGGATTTATCATATAAACCAATCATAGCCGATCATAACCAGTCATATCCAAACATATTGCGATGGAGGCATGCCTCCTCTCATGTGACCTTCCCCCATTCATTCTCAATTAACTCTTGTTAAAACTCAGTGGGCTCAGGGGAGGCAAGAAACGTGGACTTTACCTGCTGGTGTCACTGTTAGACAGTTTTACTATACACTTTTTCTCACAAAGCAGATAATGCTTGAGTGGCTGAGTATAAGATGCAAGGTGGAGTAAAAACTTGTTTAAGAAGTTAGCTATTCTTCACACCTTTCACTCCAGTTGGTTCAAGCATCTACTTAATCTCTCTGGCTTTGCATGGATCTGGTGCAACCCTGTCTGCTGTGATGCAGTGCCCCATAAACATAATGTTGTCCATAGTATACACACATTACTTGTTTATTGTCAAGCCCTCATCTTCACATCAAAATCTGTGTCATGGGATGCTGAAGTCAACAAAATCCCAAAAGGTGCATTGTTGAATTCATATCTGCCAAATAGGGTAATGAATGTCATTTGGATTGAGCTTTCTTCTGAAATTTGCCAGAAAACTGAGGTAGCATCCAGTTTTGTGAATACCTTGGCTGTTGTAAGGATTGTGAGTGCCTTTTCTGCAACTAGGAGGATAGTCTTTCTTGCAACACCCACTTATTTAGACGAGACAAATCAATGCACAGTTTGATCTTGTCTTGAGCCTTAGGCACTACAACCATGCTGATGCACCACAGGGTGGGTTGAGTCACCTTGGAAATCACCCCCATGTCCTCCATGCATTTCAGCTACACTTACACTTTAGTGTTTGGATGTCCTCCTGTTGTTTCTGTGGGGAATGCGCTGTATCTATGTGAGGATGTCTATTGTAAGGAGACTAAATAGTGGCTTAGTCCTGTTTTATTCTGTATGCTTAATTCACCTTTAAATTGTCCTTTAACATCCAGTCTATGATTCACTGACCCAAAATAGCCTGACAGCTGAAGAGCCCTGTGATTTATGGTGGAAAAGCTGCTGCTTGGAATTTCTGTAACAGCAGGCCCTGTGTTCCACAGTCTTTTGGGAATTTGGGCATACTTGGCTGAATTTGTTTCTAGTGATCTTAAAATCCATTTGATTTAAAGGAAAACATGGTGACTCAGTACTGTTGGTCATCATCATAATACACCTTGGTTAATAGAATGAAGTTGGTTAATAGAATTCGCAGACTGTGCTGAGCTGTGATCTATAGACAGAGTAGATGGTTATTAAAGAAAGCTTTGAAGGATGTCTTTAATGAAAACTGAAACAAGAAGGAGTGAGTAGATGTGTGCATTTGTTCATAATATGAAATTTTGTTTTGTCCCCAGGAGATTATGTGGTTCTGACCGTCTTCTTTGATTTAAGCAGAAGAATGGGTTATTTCACCATCCAGACATATATCCCCTGTACCTTGATCGTTGTTTTGTCCTGGGTTTCATTCTGGATCAACAAGGATGCAGTGCCAGCCAGAACTTCTTTGGGTAAGACCTTCTACATGACAAACCAACTTTGTGTTGTGACACTATCTCTATTTTCTTAAACATTTTTTCTGTCTTTTCTTATATACCTGCACAGTAAATCTAAACATCCCTTTCTTACTCAAATGGCAAATTGTTTATCTTGTCTTACCTATAGACACCACTTTCAGCAGTTTATCTTTCCTGCAGTGACTCCTGACCTCAGTGTTTTACCATTGAGAATCCTAAATGGTCTGCTATGTTTAAACAAAAAGATAAATATCAGAGCTAAACTCATTAAAACTTTAATTAACTTCATTAAACTAATTTTCGTTTAATGAATACGTAATTTGATACTTCCAGACATGCAAAATGATGGGCAGTTACCAGTGTTGGGCATGTTACTTTAAAAAAGTAATTAGTCATAGTTACTTGTTGCTTCTCAAAAAATAGTAACTGAGTTAGTAACTAAGTTACATCATTATAAAAGTAACTAATTACCAGGGAAAGTAACTATTGTGTTACTTTAAAAAAAAAAAGAAGTTCAAATATGTCAAATAACCTGGATGCCCCCAATATTAAATATGTTAAATGAATGAAGTGGACACTACAAATGGTGAACCAATGAGATTGTCGTTTGCGCATTAGTTCCGCCCACTACCAGAGAAACCGTCAGTTCTTAAAAGATGAAGAATTCCAAAGGAACTCCGTTATTTTAACAGGAAAACACAACAAAGAATATTGTTTACATATAGCGCATCAGTTCTGCATGTTATGTAAGACTCTCTCACTCTGTATAGCTCTTTGTGTGTGTGAGACAAAGCGACAGCAAGTCGTGCGCCTTCACATTAGAGTTTACGGTACATCAAATACAGGTACACTGCGTATCCATTCAGATGAACGTATAATAATATTATAATAAAATATAGTAACTCTGCATTTTACTGTCAGTAACGGTAATGGCGTTGTAATGGGGGAAACAGTAATTCGTTTGATTACTCATTACTGAAAAAAATAACACCGTTATTCCCATCACTGGCAGTTACACACCAATTTATTGGCAGATGGCACAAGCTCTGCCCACTGAGGTGTTGCATCACTGATACCTCTTAAGGGAGCACTCATAGTTCATATTGCTAGCTCTCCTGTTGCCAACCTCACTCAACCACACCCTTTCTGCCACGTACCCACCTCCCTACCAAGGCAAGTAAGCCGTCCAGCCTGCAGAACCTGCCATTCCTGGAGAGGTAGTCTGCTATTGCCATCTGTGTCCCATCTTTTGGCCCAGCTTGAACTGAATGGGCTGTTGTGCCAGATACCAAACGGTATATGCAACATTTGGTCTAAGAATTCTGGTGGTAGGTGGTAGGTATGGGTGCCCTAGAAATCCCGAAAGGAAGCATGGCAGAAGGGTGTAATCAAAAAGGCTGTCTTGTGTTTGGACAGAGGCAATAAAGAGATGCACCACCACTCCAGGGTTCATTTTCAATTGCTGCTGTATGAGATTAATACAACTGGGTAGGGGTGAGACTACTTGGGCAACAGGGCAATTTAGCATTAGAGCGCAATTCCATAAAATCGCCAATGGGAGGGGAAAATTCTGCGTGTGATTTACTGATAATGCGCACATTAAAGAAAACAGCCAGATAATTTCCATAATGACCACCGCAATCTACCAAGAGCAGCGCAAATTACCGCCTGCTTAAAGACATGCTTTTTTTCGGCATTTAACAGTGGCACAAACATCAGTAATTTGACGAGTGCAAACATCGTCAACGTCTGAAAAGGAAACTCTTACAAATGCATATTCAGTAAGGTCAGGCACAAAAATAACTGTGTCCACGCCTTTTCAATGCTAATTGTTCACTGCACGTCTTTAGTAAATCCTGTCAGTACTATTTTAATGCCGAAAGACAGTTTGTGCTGGCAAAAGCTGTTAGTAAATCTGGCCCTACGTTTCTAAATTCATCTTGGACCAGTTTGGCTCAGTGAGCAAGGAGAGTAAGAGTTTAACTCTATTGTGGACAAGAGGGAAAGAATTGTGCTTTGAATTCCCCTTTGGCCCAAGATCATCCTCTGTACTCACTGCCATCATCAGTGCCATTAGAACCTCCTCCTTGCATTGTTTAAGGAGGCTGAGGTGGTACACTTGACATGCCCCGCTCCTATCTGTTCATCTAACCTCATAATCGAGATCAATGGACCGGAAGCACTGCTGCTGTTGCTCTAGGGTGTGGACCTCACAGGATGACCTGCTTGAGGAAGGTCTGCACAGGTACCTGTTGAGATGCTACTCAGGCTTCTCCAGACAAATGTCTCTGGTTTATCCTGTGGACCCTTTTTGGTGAGTGGCACATGGGGAACAATGGGCGCTTTCACACTGGAGGAACCTTTTCATAGTTCCTAGAACTATTGGGAAAGGGAAAGGGAAGTGGTGTGTGGCCAAGTATGGTGAACCATACTCGGAATTTGTGCTCTGCATTTAACCCATCCAAGTGCATGCACACAGTAGTGAACATACACCCAGAGCAGTGGGCAGCCAATGCTGCGGCTGCCTGGGGAGCAGTTGGGGGTTCGGTGTCTTGCTCAAGGGTCTCACCTCAGTGCTGGTTATTCACTCCCCCCACCTACAATCCCTGCCGGACCTGAGACTCGAACCCACGACCTCAGGTTACAAGTCCAACTCTCTATCCATTAGGCCACGACTGCCCCGGCAGAAGTTCCTGCTTTTTGGTGTGTTCGCACCGCAGGGACTAGTAACGTATTTAGTTCTAGGAACTCCATTTGGGGGAACTAAATTAGCTCCCCTACTTCAAAGTAGAGTCTAAAACAATTCTATAGGAACTACCAGTGACGAAAGTGTACGCTGATTGGCCAAATGCATGCGAAACACCGTCTACCTGGCATTTTTAAAAAGCCATGTAAAAATATTTACTTCACAAACGTGGAAAAACAGTGATAACCAACATTTTACCTGATTTACCTGTTGTCTGCAGCGTTGTGTTCTTTTCTCAGCCTCGATGATATGTAACACTACAAGTTGTCATAGGACATTTAGTCAGATTTTCATGCTCTTTCAATCACGTAAATTGTGCATCTACATTCCAAATCCATCATCACAAAACCCTGCACAAAAAGCTCTGATCACGGCGTCCTCCATTCACCAGTTGTTGATGTTTGTAAATGCTGCACATAAAGACATGGCGGTCTGCCGCTTCAGAGTTCCTGCTGCCGGTGCGAATGCAACCAAGAAAACGGCCCGAGGGAGAAATTGGTTCTCTAGGAACGACCCTGCTGGCTAGTTCCTAGAACTGTGCAGTGCAAATGCGCCTAATGGACTCTTTGTCTACAGCCTTGCCTCCATGGCTCATCATGCTCCACAACATCTGCCAGTCCTCCTTCCAGGCACAGAGGAATTCAAGAGGGCCTGATGTTGGGTTTGGTAGAGTCTGGCTAGTGAATTGTCCATCTCAGCGAGAGGCAAGGACTCCATGGCAAAGAACTTTTCCTTATGGGTTTCAGCACCACTGTAGCAAGTTTGAAGTTGTGAGAAGGAGAAGGTCTGAGGCCCATGGAGTGGAAGTTTCATCTTCAGATTCTGAGGCTGATATTCTACAATAGCAGAAATTCGGCAAAGCAGACGTGGATCTGTTTGGATCTGTTTACAGATACCTTAGCACAGGAGTCACCCTAGGCCAAGTTGTATGCCTTTACACCAGTGAGCCTCCACCCAGAGGCCTTTCAAGGAATCCAGCAGGTTAAGGTGTGCCTCATACTCTGTTTTGGTAATCTCAAGTTTGGTTCTTGGATCTTGTGTCAATTCTGGAGGAACCTCCATGGGAACTTTCTTTCAGGAAGGATCTGCTTTCTCTGGCCCAAGGCATGCTTTGGCGTCCTCAGCTGAAGATGCAGAATCGATGCAGAATCGATTCGTGGATTGATTCTGAGATCTTCGAATGCATCGCGATTCCTCTGGAATCGATTCTGAGCTTAGATTTTAACAGCAGATGGCGTTCTAATCTAGTTTTTATCCGTAAACTCAAATGCTCATGAAGAAGAGTGCTGAAGAGCACTTGTGTGTTCGGCTGAGTCATGTAATTTCACCTCGGCTCAGAATTCTTTTATGACAAAAGATTAATGTAAACACAGCCCCCTTGTAATTCAAATTTTATGAATGATTATTTTAGGTTCAAGTTTGTGTAAAGATTTGGAAGCAAGCAGAGTACAGCTGTTTCTAAAGCATGCAGTGCATCTCTGCTGTTAAAAACTAAGCTCAGGAAATGACTCAAAAAAGAATCGCAATGCATTTGGAAAATCTCAGAATCGATGCAGAATCATTTCTCGATTCGCAATGCATCGACATATTTTCCCAGCCCTACCGAAGATATGGAGACTTTGGGTTTGTCCGTATTGTGACTCTCAAGTGATTATTGCTTTTGGCCTTGTCTTTGTACAGTGGAAATTAAAAGCCAAAACACAAACATGTATTAGCTTTGTAAAAGATAAACACCACAGATATAACCTCAGTAATCCATATGCAACAGACATTGAAATCTCCAAGTTCTTATTTGGGTATTATTTACTTTTGTTTTCCAGGAATTACAACTGTGCTTACCATGACCACTTTGAGTACCATTGCAAGGAAGTCCTTACCCAAAGTGTCTTACGTCACAGCTATGGACCTCTTTGTATCAGTGTGCTTCATCTTTGTTTTCGCCGCTCTGATTGAGTACGGAACGCTCCACTACTTTGTGAGCAACCGCAAGCCCAGCAAAAACAAAGACAAGAAGAGGAAAAATCCTGTGAGTACACTTCCTAAAACAATTCACATTATCACCTATCAATACAACAATATTATAAGGTGTATTAACTACTAGTATTTTAATTTACTACTAGTATTTCTAATTAAGATTAGTCTATTTGAGAACTGCAATTGTTAGGGTTTTTTAGTTGCTAACTTTTAAGTCTATCCAAGGTTGAATACTCCAAATAATAGCACTCTTCCACAAGTCAGGGTTACACTTTATTTTAAGGGGTCCTTGTTACAGTGTAATTATACGTTTAAGTACTGAGTAATATTAGTTAACTACATGTACTTACTATTAGGATTAGCGTTTGGCTTAGGGTTACTTGCATGTAATTATGCATAATTTATTGTTATTATAATAGCAATTACGTGTAACATGTTAACAAGGACACCTTAAAATAAAGTGTTACCCAAGTTAGCAAGCTACCTAGACAGCATTTCTTGGATTAGTGTGCTCGCAATGTGAAGATGATACCTCGCTTTGGTGAAATTCTAAGGCAGCATCACTTCTAGATAAGACAATCCCAGAAAAAAGGTAGTGTATATATTTATAAATGAACCAGTAAAAAGTTAGACTAAAAAAACCTTTATGCAAAAGTTTGTTTAAATGCGTAAAATTAGTTTTGTAGTGAAATAAACTTGCCAAAAAGCAGCCAGAAAGTGTCCAGCAGCCATGTGAATTATGTGTGCTTACTACAGTTTTGCGTTGTTAGCTTAGCAAATAAGTCTTTATTGTTAACTCTGTAGGAATCCACTTTGAGTGCTTCATGTGAGGAAAGCTATTTGTGATGCAGCTAAGTGTGATCGTTAGTTGTTGTCTATGAAGAGCGTTTCTAATCAGTCACTAATGAGTTTCTATTACGCCTGTGTAGGCGGTACACAGTGAGACAGCGCACTAGGTTTTGGAGCATAGTATGCATGCTAGAACCTTTTTCTCTGAACTTCCCTCACAAGTGGTCAGATTTGCCAATGTGGACCACCTCTTTCAACAGTGTCACTGAGCAGTGATGTCCTTAATCCGAATCATTTCAGCAGCAGGTTTGAAGTGCAGCCTTAGATTTTCATCTCAGCAGGGCGCTCATATCCGTAGCGTGAGGAGGGCTGATCTCAGCAAATGGGGTCGTTCCACTTTCAGATGATTAAAGGGGTGCCAGAAATGTCTTATTTGATTTGGGGGTTTAGAATGTCAGGCAGATTAATGAGTAATGATTTTCAAACCACATTCGACAGTTTACTTCCCAATCAAAGGCATGCACGCTCTGAAGTAAAACTCTTCACGTCAAGTTTTGCTGAAGAAGCGTTTTGATCTCTGCAGAGTTGAGGAGTACCAGTCTCCTCCTTAGATGATTATGCTCGTCTTTTTTTCTTTGGAAATGATTGTTTGCCCTTACATGATTAGAGACCTGATTTTTCCAAGCTCTAAACTCTGAAAGGATGAGCCAGGATGAGTTTATACTATACGTAAATGTATTTTTGATCGTATTTGAAATGAATGCACTTTGCAGATGTGTTCTCCATAGGAATGAGCAGTCTGTATTTTACGAAATGCAGTGAAGCTGTTAATATATGCGCCCTTCCTCTGTGTCTACTGTATGTATATGTGTGAGGTTGCAGTAATTTCTTCTCTTTCCACTTTCAGAGTCTTTTTTTGCATTATACTGTATGTCTGTTTTATGCTGTTGGTTTGTTTGTATTTGTTTGTTTCAATTTCTAATTTTTTTTTGTTTCCTGTGTGGACAAAAGCTCCTGCGGCTCTTTTCCTCAAAGGTATATTGCTCATGTAAAGTTCACTAATCATGCATGTTTCTGCATTCTGCGCAACCACACTGCTCTTGTGTCTGGTCTTTAGATTCACTGCACTAACATCTAGTAAGTTCAGCACTGAACCTCCTGTGCTATGAAAGGCAGTGGGGCACACAGACTCTTATTTTACTTTAATGCAATAAAACAACAGCAATGGCTGAAATACTTGCATCATTCTTTTAATTAAAAAGTGGCCGCCTTCCTCCCTCTCTTGCGTGTTTGAGGCTTTAAACCTGACAGAAATAGTCAGCAGAGCCTTAACAGTTTGAAATAGACAACCGCACTGATTAGCTTAATCCCAATTAAAGAGCATGAGCCTGATGGCTTTGGCAGATTTAGCCGTAGTTATCTTTTAAAAGTCAATGTGCATGAGGGCACAGGTCTACATTTAGCTTCTATTAAGGATTAAAAGATAGTTCTCAAGAATTCGGAAAAGAGGGAATTAGATCAATGCGAAATTTAGCATACCAGATGATACCAGTGGTTCTCGACTGATTTTGCATCATTTGACAAAT
This sequence comes from Tor tambroides, assembly GCA_021397915.2. Taxonomy (NCBI): domain Eukaryota; kingdom Metazoa; phylum Chordata; class Actinopteri; order Cypriniformes; family Cyprinidae; genus Tor; species Tor tambroides. Next base: position 5,125 of record JAFVLL020030557.1, on the reverse strand, counting down.
TATGCATTTTTTTTTTTAACACAAATTACATCTAAAATTTCAACAAATTCACAACATGTATGCATGCACATAAATTTGTTCTTGACCTTGTCCTAAATATGAATTTGTCGTAGAGTATTCTAAATGAGTGATGGCAAAGGCTCCAAAAAAAGTTATTTTAACCAAATGGAAAATTGTATATGATTACGTATTTATTTTTTCATATTACTTATTAATATGCTTATTGTTTTTCCCCCCACGATCCTATCAGATGTATTTTTGTCTCACAGCCCACCAGTTGAGAACCACAGTTTAAAAAAAATAATAATAACAAAATCATAAATGTAAGACAGGAGAGGCATTTTCTCTTTGAAGGTTGTCATATTTCATTCAGTTAAAGCTGCGAATTCCACTGTATTTGTTTCTTTCCACATGGCAGGCTATTTGTGCTCTTGTGTTTTCCAAACGCTTCTGCAAAACCCTTTGAGAAGCGAGTCACATGACCCGTTTCCGCACAGCCTCAGGTGGCTCTGTCCTAAATGCTACATAATGTGCACCCGGAGAAGCCAGCGTCAACAGCTGGTCGTGCTTCGCTTTTCAAAGGGATTTGAAGCACTCTTCCAGTGCTGGGCAAAATGATTGTCAATCCAGAAATGTGGATATGTCCCAATGATCCTATTTCTCTTGGTTTTGATGGGAAATATTTACATGCTGGTCTTGTAACATTTGTGTATTCCAAGTGCATATTTAAACTACTGTTACTGGCCAAGATACAAGCCTGAAAGTACATTAATATCTAATTATTTAGCTCTTCTATGTGGACACATAGTACCATGTTAGACAGAGCCATGTGGTCTCACATGGGAAACATTCCTGTAGTGACTTCTGGTAAGCAAATGATGCAGTTATGCTTTATTATTTTTGCATGATATGCATACTAGTGTAATATAATCATTGCACAACAATATAAAACACAGACAGATAAATGTGCAATGAACAGGCATAATATGCACACTACTGTTCAAAAGTTGGGGATCAGTAAGATTTTTTATGTTTTATAATTTTTTTTAAAGTTTCTTATGCTCATCAAGGCTGTATTTATTTGATTAAAAATACAGAAAAACTGTAATTTTGTGAAATGTTATTGCAGTTTAAAATAACAGTTTCTATTTTAATATACTTTAAAAAATAATTCAGTGTCACATGATCTTCAGAAATCATTCTAATATGCTGATTTCTATCAATGTTGAAAACAGTTGTGATTCTTCATATTTTTTTGGAACCTGTGATACATTTTGTCAGGATTCTTTTATGAATAAAAATTTAAAAGAACAGCATTTATTCAAAATAGAAATCTTGTGTTACAATATACACTATCGTTCAAAAGTTTGGGGTCAGTACATTTTTTTCTTTCTTTCTTTTTTTTCTTTTTTATTTTTTTGAAAGTAGTGAATATTTTTATTCAGCAAGAATGTGTTAAATGGATAAAAAGTGAGAGTAAAGACTTCTAACTACTGTTAGAATATATTACTGTTTTAAATAAATGCTGTTCTTTTTAACTTTTTATTCATCAAAGAATCCTGGTTATAAAAAAATAAATAAACACTAAGTCACACAACTGTGTCCAGCAATGATAATAAATCAGCATATTAGAATGATTTCTGAAGGATCATGTGACACAGAAGACTGGAGTAATGATGCTGAAAATACAGCTTTGCATCTCAGAAATTAATGCTATTTTAAAGAATATTACAACAGAAAACCAATATTAGAAATTGAAATAATATTTCACAATATTACTGTTTTTTCTGTATTTTTGATGAAATAAATACAGCCTCGAAGAGACACCATTAAAAAACATAAAAAATCGTACTGATTCCAAACCTTTGAACAGAAGTGTATGTATTATAATTTAGTATTCATTTCAGTAAAGAAAGAAAGAAAAAGCCTGTTTTACAGCCAACTATTGCAGATGCACATCATTCTACCTGCAATATTAGGTGCAAAGTGCCCACTGACAGACGTTTGAACGCAGCCCCTGACAGCTGGTCGAGATGACCCAGTGTTTTTGACGGGACTCTTGCTGATTTTGTGTTCTCTTCTAAAAGCAGGCCCCCACTGTGGACATTCGCCCACGCTCAGCCACCGCCATCCAGATGAACAACGCCACCCACATGCAGGAGCGAGACGAGGAGTACGGCTACGAGTGTCTGGATGGGAAGGACTGCTCCAGCTTCTTCTGCTGCTTTGAGGACTGTCGCTCAGGAGCGTGGCGGCACGGCCGTTTGCACATCCGTGTCACTAAGATAGACTCGTACGCCCGCATTTTCTTTCCTACTGCATTCGGTCTATTCAACGTAGTTTACTGGTTTTCCTATCTCTATCTTTAAAATAGTAAAAAAAAATAGGCTGGCCTTATTTTATGTTACAGATTCCAGCAAGACCCTTTCTTGGAAACGTGAACCCACTGAAAACTTTTAAGTTGCATTGTGCTGTTGTTGTTTTTTCCGGTCTATTTTATGTTGTTGTTTTTTTTTTGTGCATTTACGTAATATGTGAATTGTTGGTTTGTCTGTGTTTACATCTTTTTCTAGAAAGCATATCTTGTGCATAAAGCAAAAGTTGTAGCAAAAAAAGACAAAAAAACGCAGAAGGAGCAGTCAGTGAAAACCTGCATCTGTAAGATTATTCCTGAAGTGTCCAGAATCGTGTAGAGCAGACAGCAGAAGATCTGAGTAATGCATGCCTACATAGCCCCTAAAGAGTAAGCACTAAAGAGATTTTGGGAACTTTCTTCAAATGCATGGCTGTCAGGCCTATGTGAGGTAAAAGCAATCAATCAAATATTAACAGATGTGTCCGAGAATTTATTTGTACATGCTCTTATTTGCTCTTATTATTTGTGCATTCTAAAGCGCAAATGTTTGAAATTTCTATGCCATTTGTAACCCTGCAGTTTTTCATGTGCGGTCACGGCTGGTAAAACGTACGGTCACCTGTACAAATGCTGTAAATAGATGAATACTGTATAATGTAGTGATATACATCATACTGCATGCACCTTTTAGGCCAAAACTTAGCAAAAGTCTTCTATTGTCATCGATTAATAAAAGGCAAAAAAGGGTCAGGAAAGCAGTTCAGGCTACATTTTACATCATTTCTTGCCACTACTAGATGTCAGTCATTTATACAGTAAATGCACAATGATATTGTTACATGTATAAATAAGTACTGTATTCGATTTTCGTATCATTTTGGGTATCGGTATGAGCCACTTTCCATTCTTGGATATACACCCACAGAATAAGTAGTAACCAGAAGTTAGTCCTGCTCATCTTTCAGTTCTGGGGTGAGTATTCTGATAATACATACTCTAGTCAGTCATACTATTATTTTATTTCCTTAGAAATAAGATGCGTTCAAACTATCAAAAGTTTTGGTTTACCAGCACCGTCTTAGGTTTTCCAGAAACGTGTAACAGAATGTTGTCAAACAAAATGTCTATATGCATTTTTATTTTTGGTTCATGTATTTATGTTGTAATAATAAATTGGGCTCAAACATAGGAGGAGGGTCACCATTGCACTCTATGCTATACATTTCAGTTGACAAAAACTCTGAACTTACTTCAGTGAATTTAGTAAATAATCTGTAGATGGATATGTTAATGTGTGTGTTATTCAGCTTCAGTTTTGTTGCATTATTTAGCAAATGACATGCATGCATGTAGTAACTATTATCTTTAGATAGAACATTAACATGCATACATGGGAAACAAATTACAGACGTTCATTAATAAAATGTAACATATGCAAGCACAACCAACTTTATATTTTAATGAACCATCAACTTTAGAAATCTCACCCCAGGTTAGTAACTATGCTTGTGAGTATTTAATTATGTTTGGTGTTGATTACCACTGCTCAAGCGTTATCACTGAAAAAATACAGTCAAAAACACCAAAACAAATGCAACTAAAACACTGTGGACAAAAATCTGAAACGTGCCAAAGTGTGAGGGTATAATCAGACGTATAGATCGTTTTGTTCTCCACTGCTGCAGTTAAAATCAATGCTTTTTCAACAAGTGCAACTGTCAGGTAGCAAAAATGACAGATAAGCAAAATGTTTCTGGTTGCATTAGTAATACATAATCTAGACCTGTATACAGTTTGATTTCCAATCCCTATGCATTAACCTTCCAGCCGAACAAACCAGCATACGGTACGGTTTTTCTTTTTGTGGCTATGTATGCATCTTGATATTTTTGCATCATACACGTGAGCATGGTTAATTTTTGATTAGTTTATACTAGTATTAAAATCTTCTGAAAATCCTCTTTTGAGAAATATCAACTCTTCTCACAGCCCTTTGTAGAATTAGCTTGCTGTTTATGTGCCACCTACACTATAATAATCACATTTGTGGAGAGAAGCTCAATTTGTTTCTTTTCTGAGTAGTTATTCTGGATGTTGGTCCAGAGGTATCACCTAGCCAGTGTACTGTTTATTATTCACTGTAGGACACATGGATGTGGTAGCAATAGAAACTGTGTGAATGTGGATCGTTTTAGTGCCAAACAATGAACCATTTTGCATTCTACCATCGATCTAAATAGCTTATTTCAGCTTCTTGTTTTCACACCCAACAGAAATGCTTTATCCATTTAATTTTTTTATGAAATACTTACAGAAAAAGGATACAAACTGGACATACTACTAATGTAATATAGAATTACCAGTTCCATGTCAAGTGCAACCCTTTTATCTGCATTGTATTGAAATATTGTTCATCAATTAAGAGAAATATGGTTGTAAAACCTTTGCTTTAATACATGTAATCAGTACTATTAATGGCATAAATAAAGTCTCACTGTAAACTGCCATCATCCCACAAGAGGACATTGCTAGAGATTTCCATAAAGCTAACCAGCGCTTTTGTTCTGTTTTCACTATTTCTTTGTTGTTATGTGGTTTTGAGGATTTTGTTTTTAATGTAAGAGTATTATTTTCTGACATAAAGAAAAAATTGTATCATGTTTTAAAACTTAACATCTTTTGCACTTACTGGCAATTGGGTTTTGTGTGTGTGTGTGTGTGTGTGTGTGTGTGTGTGTGTGTGTGTGTGTGTGTGTGTGTGTGTGTGTG